>JACATO010000243.1:0-42362 GCA_018389105.1 Nautilus pompilius | reverse complement strand
TTATTCTTTCTGATGCATGTATAATAATAACTGTTCTAAAAGTCAGTTTCACTATTCGTTAGAAGCATCTCTTTACAGCTTGTCGGTTTCTCCTTCTCGGTGCTGCTGCAGTTTTCACTCACTTCCCTTCAGTGATGTGAACTTGTAGTCACTGGTGTAGATAGACTGTGCTTTCTCTACGCCGCCTTTTACAAATTTCCCATAAATCTTTTCGCGGTCTCGGACGATCGTATTTTTTTTCCGGGATGGAGGTAGGGGAGGAGTTTGCGGATCATATGATACGTTAAGACGATAAAAATCTGTTGTTGTTTTTTTTTTATTATTTTAGTATACGAATAAAAAGATTTATTAATGAAATCAGTTCGGAGGGAAATTTAGCACATGTTTTAATCTGGTTTAAACCAGTAACCTTACGCCCGCGCGCGCGCGCACACAGACACACACACCCCCCTCTGCCTAAGTGGGATCTTCGGTTGCCAAGAGGTTCCCAACCAGACCTCGTCAGTTCGTTTTAAAAACCGTCAAAGGTAAAGCCGACGAAAAGAGTCGATTACAGATCTCGATACAAAACCCGATCCTTTCAGTGGAGGGAATTCGCGGATAGGAGAGGTGGGCCATAAATAACATCTTTACCCAAGGCTTCCTAGCTCTGACGTGGATACTGCGCTTCCGCCCTTCGTCGGCTCTTATCATCTTCATCGCAGTTCACCGTAGGAGCGCCGCCAGCACGTGTTATAAATCACCGCCACGCGCATAAATTCGACCGACGTACGACAGACGCCAGCGCGCTCTCCCGGCGGGTTCTCGCAGAGCCGATATCGGGAATTGGTGCTCAGATGCGGGAGAAACGTCGCGGCGCTATCTGCGCTGTGGGCGACTCCGATCGAAAGATTTATTATTTATAGGTGTGGCCATTTTAATATGAATCAATTTCCGTTCCATATATTACGTGTAAAGCTGTTCACGTGCTATGGAGGATGGTGGTTGGGGGGGTGGGTGGGTGCAAAAATCGCATCGAGCGAGTCGGCTTTACGGGATATTGTGCAATTGCTTGAGGTCGCCACCTACTCTCATTTCTAAAATGCTGCGTGCCGCCCCCTAGCGGCAATTATCCGTCGCAAGAGCAGTGCATGGCGTCTCTTTCATGCCTAACCGACCAACGGAAAAGTAGGGCACCGAGAAGAATTACCGCGCGGACTGATTTCTTCTCGCTTCCGCCCCTTCTCCAGGGGGAAGCCATCTTCTGTCTACGCCACCATTTGTACTTTTCCCGCAGCTTTCTGCAGCAAACCAACAAACCAAGAAATAAGATAAAACAACACACACCTGTACAGGTGCATCTCAAAAAGTTAGAATATCGTGGAAGAGTTCAACATTTTCTGTCAGTTATTTCAGAAAGTGAAAGTTGTATATATTCTAGACTCATCACATGTAAACTTAAATGTTTCAAGCATTTTTTAATTTTAATTTTGATAATTACGGCCGACAGCTAAAAATATTAGAATATTCCATTTCGAGTTTGAGTAAATCACTATTTATGCAGTATAAATACCATGAATCTCTCAGTCTGGTTCAGTACACACAACCACGATCATGGGGAAGACTGCTGACTTGACAGTTGTCCAGAAGACACTCACTGACACCCTCCACAAGGAGGGTAAGCCACAGAAGAGTGCTGTATCAAAGCACATTCATGGAAAGTTGACTGGAAGTGAAAAGTGTGGTAGGAAAAGGTGCGCAAGCAAGAGGGATGACTGTAGCCTTGAGAGGATTGTCAAGCAAAGCCGATTCGAGAACTTGGGGGAGCTTCACAAGGAGTGGACTGAGGCTGGAGTCAGTGCATCAAGAGCCACCACGCGCAGACGTGTCCAGGAAATGGGCTACAAGTGTCGCATTCCTAGTGTCAAGCCACTCCTGAACCAGAGACGTCAGAAGCGTCTTACCTGGGCTAAGGAGAAAAAGAAGTGGACCGTTGCTCAGTGGTCCAAAGTCCTCTTTTCAGATGAAAGTAAATTTTGCATTTCATTTGGAAATCAAGGTCCCATAGTCTGGAGGAAGAATGGAGAGGCACAGAATCCGAGTTGCTTGAAGTCCAATGTGAAGTTTCCACAGTCAGTGATGACTTGGGGTGCCATGTCATCTGCTGGTGTTGGTTCACTGTGTTTTATCAAGTCCAAAGTCAACGCAGCCATCTACCAGGAGATTTTAGAGCACTTCATGCTTCTGTCTGCTGACAAGCTTTATGGAGATGCTGACTTCCTTTTCCAGCAGGACTTGGCACCTGCCCACAGTGCCAAAACTACTAGTAACTGGTTTGCTGACCATGGTATTACTGTGCTTGATTGGCCAGCCAACTCGCCTGACCTGAACCCCATAGAGAATCTAAGGGGTATTGTCAAGAGGAAGATGAGAGACACCAGACCAAACAATACTGACGAGCTGAAGGCCGCTATCAAAGCAACCTGGGCTTCCATAACACCTCAGCAGTGCCACAGGCTGATCGCCTCCATGACACACTGCATTGATGCAGTGATTCGTGCAAAAGGAGCCCCGACCAAGTACTGAGTGCATAGATGAACATACTTTTCAGAAGTTCGATATTTCTATATTATAAGTCCTTTTTTTATATTGATCTTATGAAATATTCTGATATTTTGAGACAGTGGATTTTTGATTTTCATGAGCTGTAAGCTGTAATCATCAAGATTAAAACAAAAAAAGGCTTGAAATATCTCACTTTGTATGTAATGAATCTAGAATATATGAAGGTTTCACTGTTTGGATTAAATTAGGGAAAAAATGAACTCTTCCACCATATTCTAATTTTTTTAGATGCTCCTGTATATGGTAATATTCACCCTAATACTAACGCGAGATGGTTCAGATCGATTGTTTAATTTCTAAGTTTGTGAAGAATTATTTTCATTATTGATTGTGTTTCAGATATTCCTAAAAAAAAGAGGCTTTTCCAACGAACAGTAGATATTCGAGTAAGACCGTTCTACTGGGTAATACGATAGTAACCTGGGTGCGATCAGCGTTTTATTTCCCACGGCCATCCACTATATCGCAGTCCCGCAGCAAACACGTGATTCAGTCCAACACTGCGTAATGTCGCGCCGGCTTCTCGGTGTCTCCCGTCTGGAAGATGTTAGTTCGGAAAAATCTGCGACTCGGAGGAGGAGGGGGGGGCTGGCTGATCTCCGGTAATCGAAGAGACTGAAAACGTACACCTTACCGTTCGCCGCGGTGTGTGGCGTCTCGGCATCGCCTGCATCTGCCCAGGCAGAAATCCGATTTCTTACTTTGTTTTGACAGGGAATGTTTACTCTGGGTTCTGTGTCCTAATGTAGTCCGGGAAGAGCTCGATGGAAGCTTTTCCGCGAGGTCTTCTGCGTGGCGAACGCAACACCGCCATAGGAGGAGGAGGGGCTAAGTCGGCTTGGTTCGATCTGCTCGGGCTGGTAAAGACATCTACATGTCCTCGGCGTCGCGAACCGACTTCTCTCCCGATGCCGTTATCGGCAGCACGTGTTCTCAAGCTGCTATAACGCAAGAAGAACCGTATTTGTTCCTCGACCAAATTTCACATTAAAAAAAAAAGAAAAAGACTCCGATTTTCGAAAAGGTCTGAGTTAATCGTTTCGCATCCAAACCACCTTTTAATTGTCCGGCTCATCTTTCTGCTGCTGTTGCCAACAGCAGGCACTTCCCTGGTTGTTTGGGATGCAAATGTAATAGCACTTTCTACCATTTCACCCTCTCCATATCACTGTTCACATTCCGACCCCGAGACTGCGGTGTTTTCTGGTGGTACCGCTTAAGAAAGCCTATCGCCGACAGATCAGATCGTCTTTCATGGTCCCAGAAGAGAGCAGAGTGAAAAGTTATAGTTCCGGGTGCCAAAAGCGGTCGCCGTAAAAGCTTCTCGCTTGGTCAGGTGTGAACGGTATTCGGGCAGGGTTTCTCTTAAACCTTGGTAATTAACCAAGCATGAAGGATAGTGAGATATGGCGAAAGTTTGGAAATATTCATGCAGTTGTGTGTAATAACAAACCAGCGCTTTTGAAGCGACGCCATTTTGGTGAGCCCATAATTATGGCAGCAAAACGTTTTACAGAGAACCAGCCAAACCAAAGTTTCGGTAATAGCCACGTTTCAATCATTCAAAAGCTATTCCATCAACAGTTTTGATATATATATATGTATGTATAGCATCTGCTAATTAAAACGTTCCATGCGTTTGAAAATATGCACTGATGGCGCTATCGCTCTTTTGTCAAGAATACCACAAACAGTTTCGGTCACGTCAGCACGGCGTTTGGTCACGCGACGAAGCTGTTTGCACGAGCTGCGACTCCATTGTCCGTTGTTGTTGTTGTTCATTCAGTTCGAAAGAGCTCAAAGGTGCGACAAGTCGGTCGCCCGATGTATCGATCTGAAAACGATTACTTAGTTCGATAATTTCGTGATCGGAAAATCTGGCGCTGAGGCCTAATCAGATACGATAGTAGTATACGTAGAGGAGACTTGGGGGAGGCCTGGTTCTAACAGGTCTCAAACGAAATCGATTCTATTCTGGATCGCGGGGGGGGAGGGGAGATTATGGCTCATCGAACGTGATAAACTACCGGAGCGAGGAACCGATCGCTTGCAGGTGTCAAAACGTACGACTTCGGCAAAATTCGGGACCATTGCCCCCCCTCCGCAACAGTGCTACGATTAACCCCAGGGCGGGGTAAGTTCTAACACCAGGATTATATATATGAAAACAGATACCCGTATGTACGAGTCTACCGACCAGAGTACTTGTTTAGTGTCTGTTACCACCAGCCCCCGCCAGGTGGATAACCTGAAGGAAGCATCACAGGTCCCGAGACAATACGGTATCGCGCCTGGACGCTTAATATCGACACAACACAGAGCCAGAAAACATCTGAGTCGGGCGAACGATCACCTTAACAGGGTACATACAGATAGAACCGCTGCCATTGCGAGGAGTATCGGCGAGCTTCCTAATCGATTCCCTCGAGGAATCTATGTCCGCGGGACGTTGAAGAACTTTCAAAAACCTTGCGCTTATTTGCGAGATATCGCCAGAGCTACAACCTGCCCCGGTTACTCTCAACCCCGGACTCACTCAGCTGCTTTTCGCATAGCTGTTCTGTTTCTCCCGACAGCAATGAGCGCATGTTCTGGTAGATAGTGTTTCTCTTAATCTTTGTTTTGGCCACGAGAGAAGAAGAGATAGGAGTTTTGCTTGTGCTGTTACAAGGAAGGCGCTTCTATTACTAAAAAGGAGAGAGAGACAGAGAGAGGACAGAGAGGAGAGAGGGAGAGAGAGAGTGGAGAGAGAGAGAGAGAGAGAGAGAGAGCGAGAGAGAGGAGAGAGAGAGATGGAGAGAGAGAGATGGAGAGCGAGAGAGAGCGAGAGAGAGAGAGAGAGAGAGAGATGGAGGAGAGAGAATGGAGAGAGAGAGAGAGAGAGAGATGGAAGAGAGCGAAGAGAGAGGAGATGGAGAGAGAGAGATGGAGAGAGAGAGAGAGAGCGGGAGAGAGAGAGATGGAGAGAGAGAGAGAGAGAGTGATGGAGAGAGGAGGATGGAGAGATGGAGAGGAGAGAGAGGAGAGGATGGAGAGAATCCGTCACGCCACGACCCCCCCGATTGGTTTTTTTAATAGTCCGTTTGAAGTCGTGCCGAGTGAGAGCCGCATATCAAATATTTAGCCGGGATGCGGTGACTGGAGACCGTCCGGACTCGGCGCATAAATCATATCGCGGAATTTCCACAGGTGGGAAGCGTATATTTGACTGAGAACTCTGTAAGTGGATTTATATGACGGGCCTTGTGTTTGTACGTTCGCGGCGCGGATTCATCAGCCGGAAGACGAGACGGGGCTGGAATCGCTCGATACGGATTGGTTACTTGTTTGTGTAAGCGTCGCCTGAATAACACGACAGCGGCTTGAGCAAAGTTTTAAATGAAAAAAAAAACAAGACAAGACAACGCCACACACCACCCCACACACACACACACCCCTTCCATCCATCCCTCCCTCTTTCCCTCGGATTCAAGAAATAAAAAGTTTAATCAAGTTGATGCGAGTAATAAAAGCCTTATCTTTTAATACCATGTTTGTTTGTTTGCTCGGAACCCAAGAAGGCGAAAATGGAGAATAATTTAGATTTCCTCATATACTTCTGCCATTATGGGTGGTCTCCCCTTCCGCCTAGCTCTCCACCCACACACACACTGATATTTTAGACAGTGAACAATCCGGACGGGGCTGTATTTTACATCGAGACGAGGAAAACAAAGTTGGTAGGCCGGACCATTAACCCATCTCCGTCGGCGCTTGTTTGCTTCCAGACAAAATCGCCTTCAGTGGGATTCTCTCTCTCTCTCTCTCTCCATCTCTCTCTCTCTCTCTCTCTCTCTCTCTCTCTCTCTCTCTCTCTCTCTCTCTCTCTCCCTCTCCCTCCCCCCTGTGAATTCAGATCTGGCGAAAAGTCAAACATCTCGTCGACATTCAACGTATTGAGCCCTGACGCGCCATCATTAGCGGCAAGAGTAGAGCAGGGGTTAGGGGGGGGGGGAGATAAATCGTACCGTCAGTGGACGACATCGGGTGAGCATACGGAAAGGTTCGGAGGATAAAAGAGACTGCCTTCGCGCAACAGGGAATGAATTTGACTCTTTTCCGAGATACTCCCATAAGCGGTGCACAATATATTCTTGTGTTCATCTATTAAACTATCGACTTCAATGTCCGCTAATTCATAACTAATCTTGCTGGTGTTCGCCCCGAAAGCGGAAGTAAACTACATTCGAGTACACTCACAATTTTTTTCTTAATTCCCACTCAATTATTGGGAACTTTTTAAAGTGAGAACATTATAGCAGTCGACAGACAGCAAGGTCAATAGTAATATTATTCAAAAATATAATTTTAAATTTCTAGTCTATTCAGTTTTCAAATTGACTAGAGCTGGATTTAGCTGTCGTCACCACTGGAGTTAGATTCTGCCAGGCTGCTGTATGGCTGCTTTTAGCGATTGATGCTTGTGAAGAGGAGCCAAGACCGGTACGGCAGAAATAATAACAGAATTTAGTTAAGCGGCTGTAGTTTCGCCTCAGCTAATTCTACGGTTCGTTTGAGACCAATTTTGTCTGTTTTTGTCTCTTTTCTTTTCTTACTTCTTTTACGCATGCGCTTCAAAATTGTCCGTACATGGGGAGGTAATCGTGCAGATGTCGATTTGAGATCTTTATCTGTTTTGTGTAAATAATGGCACGTGCATGCCTTTCCGTGATCGTATTTGTTAAGATGAGATCATTTGCTATAGATGACGTCAGTAAAATTCATGTTATTTCACTAGAGGAGTGCCAACTGTATGCTCAGTCTGCCACAAGTTATCTCCCCCAATTTCTTTGTAAATCCAAGATGGTGGATGATGATGATGATAATAATAATTAATAATAATAATAATAATAATAATATAATAATAATAATAATAATAATAATAATAATAATAATAATAATAATAATGCCATTTTAAAGCAGAAACCCAAGTACGACGGTTACCAGATTTTTATCCGAATATAACCGGAAGTGTGATAAACCAACAAATAATTCAAGACTGTATTAATATAGTATATTCAGTAACGTTCAGAAAACAGACTACAGATCTGACTTTATTAATACATGAGCCATAAATGGGTTCGATGATGAACCATAAGTTGTCGTACAAGTGTATTTGAGAGACCGTACCCCAGATCTACCTGTGTAAACCAGCTGGTTGAGGATTTGAGACCAAACGCATCACCTTCAAATGAAGTCAGTTCCAATGCTTACTACTGATGATGTTAATATCAACAATGGTCGAAACGTATTAGCTACTTCTATTATATAATCCGCAGCTTTAGATTTACTATACTCGACGTGCGAAACTTGGATATACTATTTTTTTTCTTATTTTTTTTTTTAATATCTTAAACACAGGTGAATATTATACAAAAGAACATATCATCCACTGTTTTGCGTTCGAATATTTACACGGTGTTTTATGCAAGTATACTGAGTTTACTCAGAGCTAAAATGCTTAATATGTATATATATATATATATATATATAACTGCGGGCTATACGCGGATTCGGTCGAGCCGGTTCTTTGTTTGTCTCTGGGTTGTATTTGCTTCCAAAAGTCTGCTTTGAACATCAGCTGCCGGTTCCCCCCCTTTTTTCTTTCCTGATGCGTGGTTACCTAACCTGAAGAAGAGGGCGTTGAAAATTCAGACAGTGGAAAAAGAATATATATATATATTAGAAAGGAATAGCGTAGGTTGTAGCGAGATTGCACAGGCAATACACCAGAATGTCCGGTGGGGGCGACCGTGCAGACGAATCGCTCAAGACGATTTGATTTAGGCGATTAAGGGGGCGATCGGGCCGCGGTAATTTGGCCCTGATGCTCAAAGTGGTCGGCAGCTGTGCTGACAGTGACTTGAAAGATGTGTTCTTCCAAACCGTTCAGGGCTAGCGAATCCTAAAGGCGGGCACCGCATCTCCTCCTCCTCCTCCTCTTCCTCAAGCGGAATCCGTGTGGCCTGACGTCACATCCGCGTGGTCGTCGTGTTGGGAGAAGAAAAAACTATTTGAATTCTCAGTGAAATTGCAGGAAACGAACAGGTGAGGAAGGAGCCTTCTCGCCGAGTAAGGATGCTAGTGCAAGGTAAATACTTCAGCTGGGAGAGAGAAAAGCCATTAATCATATAAATTGCGCTGAGCCGCTTAGAATAATAATAATAATAATAATAATAATAATAATAAAATAATAATAATAATAATAGAAGAAGAAGAAGAGAAGAAGAAGAAGACTAACAGTCGGACTCACTCCAACTATTTAATGCTGTTATTCTTTGTCCTCTGTTTATTAATTGTCTTTTGAACAACCTGGAGATACGGTAGGACATATTTAGAGGGCAGAGCAAGATACTTGAGCTTGAGAACGAGGCGGCGAGAACTCACGAGACTTCATATCAGTTACACCGAAAATTTGTATTTAAAATTAAAAAAAAAACAAACTATATAATATATCTACAATTTATATATCTATAGTACAAATTAAGGTAGTTATTTTCTAATTTCGTTTTGTTGTTTTTTTTTTAATGCGAGCCTCCACCCACCCCCTCCGCAATACACTTCCGGTTTCTCGAAAGTTCCGCTATCTTGGGAGGGGGGATGGGCGCGGACTTGCGGTAGCCCAAAGATCGCTACGGCGATGTCTACTGATAGCTCATTCCCTGGTCTCCGATCGAATGACACCGCCGCCGTGTTTACAAATCTATCCCGTTCGTTTAATGCAGGATTATCTTTTCGTGGTACCAATTGCAGCCGCCAGAGGCGTTTTCCCTTCACGTAAGGAGAGCCGGGATATCTTGGAGTGAATGCGACAAGTGACAACGAGCAAATACCGAATCCTAATTAACGGCCGACGAGTTGTGTGTGGGGAAACTCGGACGTGATGGCGATTTCTTCTCACCAATTAATTCCTCCTCTATATCACTATTATCGCCATCATCATTATTATTTACTGAAAATCTTCCGCATAGAGCTCGTTATCGATTGTTAACCCCTTGCCGGCTACTAGGTGGGTTGTGAACGTATCATCTCTTTAGAATCGCATTACTTAATTTTCGAATACTCGTCATTTGTAAACGACGAGACCCCCTTAAATGCTGCGGTTGCGACTTACTAGATTAGTATCTTTAAAAGAAAAACAACAACAAACCCCCCACAAGGATTCCTTAAAGATAGTTCCCGAGTAACTTCCCATGACGTCAGTATCAAGAATTTTTATCTTCGGAACACCTACACAGATTATCAATGCAGATGTTACTGGGAAGGTGATGCGGTAAGAGCAGCGGAAGGTCTTCATCACACCCTTGGAACTCCTTAATCGTTTCCTCCGCTGGTTGGTTGGCTGTACTCTGTGACGTAAACAAAAAACAGGATGGAGATGTAAATCGGATCTAGAGCATGGAATCACGGGAAATATTCGACGGCCGCGAGAGCCAGCTGCTGAGGACGAAACATGGCGTCTGCCCAGACTTTCTCGTGGGAAGAGTTCAGTGGAAATTGTTTCCAGTCGCATCGTTTCTTCCCGATGCAGTTCCATTTCCGTTTGTTTGACGTATGCGGCAGCGCCATGCGGGGCTCTTGTCGTTACACTGCCGCTAGAGGGCGCGCTGGCATATTTCTGATCAGCTACGAACGACCGGTTCACGGACACAGATGAACTTCTGCACTTTTCTTTAATTAAAAAAAAAAAAACGATATGTAACCAAAAATTCCTGCTATCGAACAAAATTATTGACGGGGGTTCGAACTATATTTAAGATTGACTGAGTGATCAATATTCAAAACGGACCCCCCTTACTTACCTCGAGTTGATACTAAATATGTAAAAAGTTTACCGTTAGAGACTTTATTTATAAATTAACAAAAAAACGAAGATATGGAGGCTCCATAGCAACGAAAGTGAAGAACTCCGTGTCTTTTCAGCCAGGGATCAGCCATTCCGGCTGGTATGAGATGAGAAAGATGGGGCGGATGTAAAGTGATTGAAGTCGAGGAAGATTTGGAAAGATGGCCACCGGAACGTGATTTTCAGGGCGTGCTCAGGATTAACGTAGAGCCGGCTGGAAAGATCGACTAATTGCACTACAAATCTCGTTCAAGTTTCTTTTGCTTTATCTTTTTAGTATCCTCTTCTCCTTCTTCTTTCCGTTGTTTGTTGTTGTTTTTTTTTCCATTTGCTGCTTGCCGAGAGCAGATATGAAGGAGAATCCGAAACCTCGGTTAAAAGCAGATTATTATCCAGCTGGATCTTTGGTGTCATCGTGAAACATCGGTCAGGGCAAAAACGGGGGGAGTTAACGGATAAATACTGGTCCGCACGAAGTTTAGTTCTGGCACACGATTATACCCATACCATGTTTTAGGAAGGAGAGATCGATCTCTCGTTCTTGAATACTGGATACGATTCGTTGTATCTGTAAACGTCGAGAGAGAGAGAGAGAGAGAGAGAGAGAGATGAGAGAGAAAGAGATATGAATATGACGTCAGTACAGAAAGATGGAGAGAGATGTGACGTCGTACAGAGAGAGATGGAGAGAGATATGACGTCAGTACAAAGAGATGGAGAAGAGAGAGATGGAGAGAGATATGACGTCAGTACAAAGGATGGGAGAGAGAGATGGAGAGAGATATGACGTCAGTACAAAGAGATGGAGAGAGAGATGGAGAGAGATATGACGTCAGTACAAAGAGATAGAGAGAGAGAGAGATGGAGAGAGATATGACGTCAGTACAAAGAGATGGGAGAGAGATGGTGGAGAGATATGACGTCAGTACAAAGAGATAGAGAGAGAGAGAGAGATGAGAGATGGATGAGAGATATATGGACGAGAGTATGGAGAGATGGATGGAGAGGAGATGAGATGGAGAGAGATGGAGAGAGATATGACGTCAGTACAAAGAGATGGAGAGAGATGTGACGTCAGTACAAAGAGATGGAGAGAGAGATGGAGAGAGATGGAGAGAGATATGACGTCAGTACAAAGAGATGGAGAGAGATGGAGAGAGATGTGACGTCAGTACAAAGAGATGGAGAGAGAGAGAGATTACGTTAGTACAGGGACTGAGAAAATAACAAGGCCAGGCATCTAAAGGGTTGCTGGGGTCCAGATGTATTTCGGGGCAATTTTGCCTTGTTTATTTCCAATCAAATAATGGGGATATTAAGCAAGGTCGAGGCCATCAGAGCAAACCTCGTTTTCTCATTCCCGGAAGCGCAAGGCTGGCTTTGCTATAACTTTACCTACTAACCAGAGCGCGGAGGACTGTCTATAATCGGTATGTACGTAGTGATGCCGACGTCATGTCTAATGCCATGAAAATATCTCACGAACCCGGTCTTTCAGCTATTTACGTCAGTCTTAAAAAGGCAAGTGCAATACAAGTCCTGACATAATTGCAGAAATACCACCGCGACTCTATCAATTAGCAGTGGGTGACCAGCTAGCATCTAATATGCGCAAATTTCGCCATGCTTGCAGCACCTTAATGCTGCAGAACAGAGTATTTACAGATTAAAGAAACAGTTGATGTTAAACGAGATGGATTAGGCCAGCACAAAAGATCCTCGGCAGTGAGAATCTGACCATGTTACTAAAATTGTGTTAGTGGGTCAGGACGTCATATCCGGTGAAAGACTCCCATGTAAAGGAAAAAAGACCTCTGGGAAAACAGTTGGTTTGCTAATCGGAAAACACTACCATGGTTAGATGGGGTGGTTACGCTTGTCATATAGGGTGTTTCTATGCTATCATTTTACACCTTGGTTTTGAAATTCGTTAATGATTGACAGCAGGAAAAAAAAATCCTAAAAAATAAATCAGAAGTTTCACGAGCAAGATTACCGTGTTTACTAGTCTGAGAAGCCGAGTCAATTCCAGATGGGGATCGAGTCGGTCTGTTACCTCCTTTGGCATGGTTTGTTTTTGTTCTTTTCAACCAGTCAGCCGCGTTGGCTCCTCTCAGACACTACAATTTCCTTCTACACCTATAGATGAGTTGTTATAATATGGATTTTCCTGCCGACGTCGGAATTTTTCCGAGCTTTTTTCGTGGCGCATAAAAGGTAGCGCTCTACTGCGGACGACAGTGGCACCACATGCTATCTCCGCTGCAGAGAGATTATCTTTAGGTTACACACTAATAATTCTCCATCTCCTCCTCAAGGGTGATCAGCTAGAATTTATTCTCTAAAGTCTCTCACTGGCGGATAATTTCAGCAACTGAATCTGGATCTGAGATCGTTTTTTTCCCTCTCTCTCTCTCTCTCTCCATCTCTCCATCTCTCTCCCATCTCTCTCTCCATCTCTCCATATCTCTCTCTCTCTCTCCTCTCCTCTCTCTCTCTCTCTCGCTCTCTCTCTCTCTCTCTCTCTCTCTCTCTCTCTCTCTCATCTCTCTCTCTCTCTCTCTCCGTCTTGTTTCTATGCGGGTTTGCTAAGTAGTTTTTATTTTACTGCGAAAAATCCGACTGCGGTCTGCGGACTAGAAAACCGGTTTCGGGTAGACTAGATTGGATCTACGTTCGGCCGTTTTGGCTGTTTATAATCGAGCATTATCCTACCCCTGTGCAAGTGGGTTTGCTTGTGTGTGTGCGCATTGAGGTAGACAGCCGTCCAATTTACCATTCAGGAAGAGTAGGTGCGATTTATCATAGTGCTTACCTCAGAAACATGGTTTTCTCTCCTGGTGCTCCTATGAGCTGGAGACAAAATATCTTCGAACTTCTCGGCCGTCGGAGAAACTTTGGTATTTCTTGCACGGTGGTGTCCGGTCTTCTGAGAGCCGTCCTTCCGGTGCAAACTAAGTCCGGATGGATCTGTTGCACTGTATTGCACCAAACGTTAGCCTAGATCCCAGGAGGCCCGTCCTTGAGGACAAAAAAAAAAAAAAAGGAAGGTGACCGTGTCATCTAGGTTCTTACCACGCAGCCATACTAAATAACTAATATTTTTTTTTTCCTGTTCTGGTCCAGAAGACCTCGTTCATTACTTTCCAGTAGATATCTGAAGAATGTTTGTCATTCCAACAATTTTTTGGCGGACCTTTCATAAGTTACTCAAAAGTAGAAGTCCCGAGTTCCGATACCCTTCCTTGCCGCGCCAATTCGTAAGGGGAGATTTTTTTTTCTGTTCAATTAAAAACTAGTTGTGAGACTGTTACATGTTTAGCGCGGTCCTTAAATTTAAGCGAATGTCCCGTAAGAGGTAGTTTGCCCTTTCTCCACCCTTCTGTGCCACTTTTATTATGTCATTTTATTTAGTTTGTTATCAAACGTTCGGCCAGCAACCGGCCGACCGCGCAGGGTGGCTATTCCGAGATCAGTATTATAGACGTGTTCTACTATCTGTTCTAGATGTGTCGGTGTAGCATAGTGTCATCCATTTAATAAAGTCTTCGCCGAAACAGAGGGGCTTTAAGTATCTTGAACGAAAGAAGAAAAAACTCTAATCTGGTTCAGTCTCGACCTTGCGCAGGCTTTTCTATGAGTAGTTGATCTTCTCCTGGCTCAGCATCCTATTCATTTCTTTCGCTTGTCTACTCGATAAAGCTCTAGTTTTTTTTTTATTTTATAATCATAGTTTAGCAGGCTAATTGTGCGCCAGTTTCCGAAGTATCCATTATCATTCTCCTTATAAAGCAGGTTGATTGTTGTGCTGCACTGGGCAAGAAAGATGGCTCCTATTTCGAAAACCTCAGCATCCTATTCATTTCTTTCGCTTGTCCACTCGATAAAACTCTAGTTTTTTTATTTTATAATCATAGTTTAGCAGGCTAATTGTGCGCGAACTGACCAAGTATCCCTTATCATTCTCCTTATAAAGCGGTGTGATTGTTGTGCTGCACTGGGCAAGAAAGATGGCTCCTATTTCGAAAACCTGTGCGGCTATACCAGTATCGGAACCTTTCATAGAATTATGGCGTAAAACCGTTTTCCTAATTGGCGCTGGCCTTAGTTCTTTTTGTTTGGAAATACTTATTAGCCACAACAGAGCAACATCTTTTCTGTCCGTCGACTTCGAAACCGTTGACATATCTGAAATACCACGAAAAATTCCGCGACTGTTTTGCGCAAAGCAGATTACTGTTATGAAAAAGAAATTAGAAGTTTCCGATTCTTGTTTGTTCTATATTTTAAAAAAAAAATAAGAATTTTTTGGTGGACGTCTCTCTTTAGTTATATAACTAGAATCGAGCCAGTTGGGTTCGTTAGAATTTTCTGCCTATTTTCATGATGTTCAGAAAACAATTTACTGACATGCATGCCCTGGAGTGGCCAAATATTCAATCACATAGACTCGATAGCCTAGATGGGGGTGAGGAAATATTCTGAAAAAACTTTGTATCGCTTCAGAAGTCAGTGTCCATTTAATAATCGCCTCTTTCCGATGAATTAGCTTAGAACGTATTTAAAACAGGGGAAAACTTGCTGGAAAAAAGGGGTTTCTGCATGCAGATTATTCCTTTAGTAAATCCCTTCTCCTCATTCATTCTCTATACTTACCAGCTCAAAGTAGTACCGAAGCCATAGGGCTACGTTCGTTCCCCTAACTTAGAACGTTTCGGCCCTAAACACACCCAGGAATTCAGTCACAAAGACGTCTACTAAGGGCATCTCTTCTCAAAACTATTCAAGGTGACCTTTTATATTATTAAATTGTTATAATCTTGCAACCAAACTACAATTTTCATGAGAAGCCGCCCCATAACAAACGATCGCACTACACTAAACCAGCCTCGGTTTCAGAATAGGCAACCGTTTTGGCTTTGAACTGTTTTAAAGCAATAATCTGTGCTGGTGGGGGTCAGTGATGGGTTTTTGGCGGAGCATGGATAAGACGTAGACACGAGACAGTTTCTCAGTTTCCAGCCACGGACTCCCAAGCGTTCCGTGCGCGTGCTCGAAGTCCCTAATCTGGTTGGCTTCCTTGTTCGTTTTACCTGCTATTAACTGTGGGACGACTCTTAACGTCGGGAGTAGGACAGGTGTCACATGAACTCGATCAGAATAAAGATGAGTGCATTGTAACTTCCGCCGATCGGGTCATTTAGACAGAGTTTTCAGCAAAACGGAGTGGTTCTTTTAATTCGGCAGGCTGTCCAATTGATTTGCATAATTTCTTAACTCCGTCTCTTGTATTTTCGTTTAAAAGAATCTAATTATCAGGGAAACACATTAAACTCGCGTCCCGGACATTTTAAATGGTTTTCCTCCCCCTTTTTTTTACGTTATAAATTGGATTTATTCCCAGCTATCACCGTGATTACTCTCAGAGGGTAAATACGAGCTCCGGGACGACAGACCGGCTGCTACTCCGCCAACTGGAAAAAATAACAGAAACTTAACTTTTTTAAATGGTTTTATTCGCTTTTATTTATTTTTAAAAAAGAAAGACTTGCCTCAGAGAGAAAAAGTTCAAATGTTGGCCATTAATTACACTAACCCAGCTTCAGGACACTTGTGTTTATCATTCGAAGGAGTATTGATTTTTCTGTTTGGACTCCATCCGCTTTTTCTCTCGTTAGATCGGAAAGTCGAAGGCATTTCTGACGTGACACCCTCTGTCGGCGATTATAATTAAAGTTCAGGTAAAAAAAACAAAAAAACTCTGACACAAAGAAGAGAACAGAAAATCGACACAAATTGAGACGAATACCGAACAAATGGATGTTTATCTGTTAACACGTAATATTAAAATCTGATCTCCGAGTTATAACGGAATTAATGAATCCGTAATTTGTGGGCAACGGAAACTATGCACTTGTGTAATATCTTCAATGTTTCAATATTTTTGCAATTATTATTATCACTGACGTTGATATTATTGATATATATATATATATATAATTGTTATTCTCTTATTGTTGCTGTGGGTATCATCCTTGTTATACATAATATGCAGTAAACATATCGTTGTTGTACTATCATTGCTTTTGTATATTTCATTTTTGTTATAGATATAATTGATGTTGTACATATCACCGATGTTGTATTCACCAGTTGTTGTATATATCACTGATGTTGTACATATCACCGATGTTGTATACACCAGTTGTTGTATATATCACTGATGTTGTACATATCACTGAAGTAGCATATATCATTATGTGCTGGATATCATTCATGTTGAGGATTTCACTATTGCTGTGCATATCACTGTTGTGTTTATCGTTGTGAATATTTCAAACATTTATATTAATATTATATATATCATTGTTACAATTAATATAATTGTGGTTGATGTTCTGTTCAAAATAATTACATATAAATTTTTTTCACATGTTTGATAATTTCCCCAAATAATTACTATTCTCCATGGCAACTGGAAACATAAAATGACTCAATAGAAAAGCGAAGCGAAGTACAGATGTGAGCAGATCCAGCAGAATGAAGGATGGCTGGAGTCTCCACGGACCGCCTCTCTGGGTGTGACATCAAAATGATGGCCTGCAGATTATGCGCCCATGACGAACACATCATTCGACTGATACGATATCCATTGAATACAAGACATTTTACTCTGCTAATGAATATAAATAACTGTCTGAATACAATTTATAGAAAATGGCTAAGTGATGCAAGACAATAGTTTTTTCTCTCAAAATCAGACGATTACTAAAATTCAGAGATGGATAACTTCACCCGCATCCACAACTTTAGGAGTGATCCTTTTTAGTTGCCAAAACCGTAATCGAGGCGGTGACCCGAGATCTCACTGAATCTTTCTTATGGGTTTCGCAAAGTCCATAGAAAATTCCTTACTTACAGAAAAAGGGCAAAGAATGAAAACGGTCATTAAATAAATAAAGACAGAGATTTTCTAAACCAATTAACAAACTTTTTTTCAAAAAAGAGATGCTATACGTATATTATGCAACTTCATCCAGTTCCATTAACATGTCGTTTGGTAAGTGACGGTTTTCTACTACAACAAAATAATCGTAATCTTTGACTCGCTCCAAAGATCGATACATGACAAATTACAGAAAAAGAATTGATTTCGTGTCCCCGATCCTTAGAGATGAGCCCCTAACCGTGTATAGATAGAACTAACTCAAAGAATAGTCAAGGGAACTAACTACGGTGTAAAATAAATGGCGGCTCTCCAAAAGAATTATACTAAAATTTAAATAAATGGCCAATTTCAGGGAACCAGCTTCTGCCTAAACAATCAATGGTTCATGTTTGGGTAAATGGGAACCTGTATTCTTGTTTCCCCGCCCCTCTAGGATAATGCATTCTGTTTAACAACAGTGACGATAGGACAGATAACTGTTGTCGAATGGTGCATCTTTAATACTGAGAGTTAATATATGCAGAGATATGACGTAATAAAACGGGCGCTAATCGTCTCTACAATAGACCATTCGCATCATCGCAGCATGTACACCTGAACTGATAGGAACAGGTGAAAAATGGTGGTCATGTGTCAGATGATTCGTAACTTCATCGCTAATTTTGTAAACATGAATTTTCAATTCCCCAGAACGAAATAAGTTTTAATTGCAGTTGTGTCGGACATTCATCTTTTTTGATATCCAGGGCGAGAATAACCAAACCCCAAAATACCCAAAACTTCCCGTAAGTTAACCCTTATAAGTTAGTTTATTTTTAAAGAAAAACCAAATGAAGAAATAATGTAAAATGGATTTTATCCCCTGCTCGGCTTTGGTTTATTGTCATAATGGGGAACCTGCGGGCTTCCGTACCGGCTCCTAGATGAGGCTGAGAGGAGAGTGGACTTAGGAGAGAGACACCGAAGTAAGGAGAGTGAGAAGAACACCCAGCAGGGAGTCCTGGACGGAAGGTCCCTCATTTCTTACGGTTTCCTGGACGAAGCCCAGTCGGAGAAAGGGGCGACATCGGTCGAAGTGTGAGCCTATTCGCTGGATCGAACGTCCGGTTTCTCGGGTGCAGTCCAGAGGGGAAATCGTCGCTTTAACGTCTCCTGGGAGCATACAGTGGCGGACAAAATTATACGAAGGTCCCCGACAAATGTAAATTGAGGCATAGGATAGGTGCGAGCCAATATTCTATCACGGGCCTCCCACCATAATGGCAGAGCGATTCCCTGTTCTGTCGGCTGACCCCTACACGCACTCGGTCGGCGGTGAATACTTCGCTTACGCTCGCATTTCTTACATCAAGACAGAATTTCATGGCCACAAAATGTCGAAGGTTCGATTTGGTCTCAAACCTTTATCGCCATGAATCTCCCTCATAAGCTAAGAAATGGCACCGTATGCAGACCATTTAGTATCGATCATGCTGATTTGTGCGTCAATCAAAAGTACAAGAGATTAGTTTTTTTATCAGTGTGTAATGACCCCTATGGATCGATTATTGATTACTTATTATAGGAGCCAATTTAGGTTTGTTCTCCCTTCGTTCTTAAACCTCCCGGCGTCTTCCATAAAAATTACCCGCCAGTTATTTATTTTTGAAAGATGAATAGCAAACAATATATATATAATCTCTATTGTCAAGTATCCGCCTCGGTTTGTTTTCGTCTGTTCTCGTACTGTTTTATAGAATAGATAAAATGTGCTGTTTTGGGTCCGTATTTCTTGATGGCAAGTAGATATTGGGTCTTCACCATAGGAAAGTGTGCAAGGGAGACAACTTTCTTTTGTCCCGCGCTATAAATGAATTTGATTAATCAAGGGAGACAACCCGATTTGGTCGCTCATCATTAAAGAATTTGATTAATCTAGGGGAGACAACCTTCCCAATGTTAGATTGTCAATTGTCTCTTAAGGAACAGACTAGAAACTGATTGATGAATAAACAATAAAAACAAGAAAAGTCTGGTCAGCTATCAGTAGCACGACCGTCTTTCTCGATTACAAACCTATTACATTTTTATTTGGTAATAACGATAGAGGAAAATGATTCACAGCTCATCGAATTTACCGTCATCCACCACAAGACGCAGATTCACGTGGAGAAGTCACACTTGTCACCGAAGTAATAGTGATGGCCACTGCCGGCTTCTGTCTCTCTGGAAGAAAATTAGGTTAATGGGTGAGAATGACATGGAGACCATAATTACAAAAAAAAACAACATTAAGGACTATACCTACACTGCCTGGAAATAGCTGAAACAGACGGAGATCACTGTAGTTTTGCTTGTAACTCCATTAGGGTCAGAAACTTTCGATTAGCCCTTCAAACTAATCGACATTGTTCACAGCGATTTTTTTTTTTAAAAAAAGAACCACTTTAGTCGGAGGTCGAACTGGGCACTTTTACAGCATCTGTGCCCCGGATGAACGCGGAACAGCGAGCGAGTCACCTTTGTAATTGTGGGCTTCTCCATCGGGTCTAAGTTGACGTTCTGAAAGATTGACTGTGCAGCCTCCGAGATTATTGTCGCGATCTGCGACACTTTCCCGTTTACATCTGGTCGCTCGGTCCTCGGTGCGTCTAGAATATCCTGCAAGTCGTCATTGGCAGTTTTGTTCTTCGAAATTTGTTGATCTTGTGTTTTTTTGTTGTTGTCTTTTTTGAGATCCTTTTTATCGTATCAGCAGAATGATGTTCTAGCCCTGAGCTCTTCGCCTGCAGGTTAACGTTTTGATGTCACACCCAGAGAGGCGAATTCTGATAATTCAGGTCCGCAATATTCAAAAGTTTCCATTTTCCGTAAGTCTAGGATATTTTACCTTATTTTCTAAAGTGTGTGAAGCCACTTGATATTCGAATGTGATCAACACCTTTACTATGGAATCAGAAATCAGCACCACAGTTACCGTCCGTGGATACTCCAGCCATCCTTCATTCTGCTGGATCTGCTCACATCTGTACTTCGCTTCGCTTTCCTATGGAAACGTTCCTTTTTATGTAAAGTGCTGTACTGTACCTTTACAAGATGCGATACCCATTCGCAAAAGTTTATTCCCTTTGGAACGCTAATGGTTACATAATTATTAGAAAATACTGTAGTTAATTTACTATTTTTGTAATAGTGAATAAATGTTAACGTAAATCCAATACAAAAATTATAAATTTTCTGCTAGTGTTCATAGCAAATGCATACTGTATCTGGTTCGGGCAATGACGTAGGCTCCATGACGACACGCTATTGGCTGGAAGGGGTGATTGGAAGTAGCCAATCACATTGCAGAGTACCAGCTTTCCTCGTTGCTGATTGGCTCGTAGCTTTGATGCTTTGTGTACGCACTGTCACTAGTGTATGAGTGAAGCCGCGGTTCATCTGCCCGCATCTCAGTTCAACACGCGCGTATTCCGTACAGGTGTGATAAGTGTTTTCAGTGCTTTTTTCCTCGATTTTTACTTAATTCTAAAAACCCTCAAGATGGCTAAACGTTCCGCGCATTCTAAGGCTCCTAGCGGTGTTCCTAGGCGTCAGAAGAAGGTGATGGAACTAGAGGAAAAAGTGAAAGTTTTAGATTTGTTGAAATCTGGCGAGACTGCTACAAGCGTAGGACGCCAATATGGTGTGAATGAAAGCACCGTACGCTCTATAAAGAGTAAAGAGGCCGAAATTAGAAAGTTGGTCTCCAAGAGCTACCCGCATGAAGCAAAGCAGGTTTTGACCAAAAGAGACCCGTACATTGTTAAGATGGAATCTGCCCTTTCATTATGGATTGAAGACTGCCGTAAAAAAGGACACACCCCCTTGCAGGGCAACGTGATTTGGAAGAAGGCTTTAAATCTTTATAAGAAGCTTGTTGAAGAGGATGCACAAGACCCTCAGCCAGGAATATCGACACCACCACACCCTGGAAGTTTTCAGGGAGTGGTTTGAAAAGTTTTCAAACCGTTATAACCTGAGGAGTGTGAGATTGCATGGAGAGACTGCATCTACTGACGTAGAAGCCGCAGAGAGGTATCCGGAGACCTTCAAACAAATCATCCAGGAGAAGGGATACAGGCCTGAACAGGTCTTCAACATGGATGAGACTGGATTATTCTGGAAGAAAATGCCATCGAGAACATACCTGATGAAGGAAGAGGCCAAACCTCCTGGATTTAAGGCACAAAAGGACAGAATCACGCTCAATATGTGTGGGAATGCTGCTGGTCACTTGCTCAAACCAGGCCTGATTTATAAGTCTGCAAACCCCAGGGCCCTCAAGAACAAGAATAAGAATGGCCTGCCTGTCTACTGGATGCATAACCCCAAGGCCTGGATAACCAAAGTCATAGCATCTGACTGGTTCCACCGGTGTTTCATCCCTGAAGTGGAGAAATAACTTCTCAACCCAGGCCTTGAATTTAAGGTGTTGCTACTCATGGACAATGCCGGAGGGCACCACTAGATCTGTCGTATGATGGTGTGCAGATCGAATTCCTGCCTTCCAACACCACCTCCTTCATACAACCTATGGACCAAGACGTGATCCGTGCATTTAAGGCCCTCTACACGCACAACTCTCTGCAACACCTGGTCAATGCAATGGATACGATGGAGGACTTCACCTTAAAAGAATACTGGAAGAAATTCACCATAGCATCGTGCCTTACAATAATTCAGTCTGCCCTCAAAGAAATGTAAAGTGAAACTCTCAATGCATGCTGAAAAAATACTGTGGCCAGATGCAGTCCACAACTACAAGGGCTTCTCGCCGGAGGAGATTCACAATGAGGCTGTCAACAAGGCTGTGAGACTGGCAAAATTGCTTGGGGGTGAAGGATTTGATGATTGCACCGAAGAAGTCAACACACTCATCGATGCCCACTCTGACCCCCTGATGGATGATGACTTGCTTGAGCAGACCAAGTCAGCAAGTGAAAAGGAAGAGGAATCAGCTCAAGAACAACAAGAGGAGGACGAGGGTCTTTCAATTGAACGTCTTCGAATAATCACGAGGACTCAACAGCAGTTGCAATCCTACATGGAAGAGTGGGATCCCTATTTTGAACGTGCTCTGAAAACGATAAATGGCTTAAATTCAGTCATGGAGACATACAGAACCCTCTACACCACTATGAAAAAACAGCAGCAGCAGAGCAAAATAACTTGGTTCTTCGATCGGAAACCAAAACCCTCGCACGAACCCCCACCAAAAGAAGCCCCGGCAGAAGTAGTCCTGGCAAAAGAGTCTCCTCTACCTGAAGAGGGGGACTCTGAGGAGCTGTAACTCCTCAAGTACGCTGTGCAGTCATTTTCATTATTTTCAGCGTACTGCACAGCTAATTCATCATCATCATCTTCAATCAATATTCTACGTACAGTACGTACATGTTTTCTCTATTTTATTGAATTGTACCTTCGTATATAGGACTTCTGTGACACATGAAGTTTACCTTCCTGACAATGACAAAGAAAACGTCAGTCATTAAGTTTACAGTCCCATTCGTTACTTGGCTTTACCTTACTGTGAGTGCAAAAGAAAACAGCTGCCAATGAATTAGTACAGGGGTGACGTGAATTAGTATAGGTTTAACATTAGTATACCGTACTAGTGTGGCAAATACCCATTAGGCGATACTGTACTCTATTCTTACGTCAACCATTTGTTTCTTTTTTAAAGGGTAATGTATTAAGCTAACTTTTAAATGAAATTAAAGTGCTTTGGGAGCATGATTTGGGTCATATTTAGGGTTTAAACTCTAGAAATAAGCATTTATTAGCATTTTTTGTGACTCGTACCAAACATTCGCGATTCCTCCTGATCCACGACGGGTTCTGGAACCTAACCTCGCGAATGTTCGAGGTATTACTATATATTAATTGTAACAATGATATATAATATTAATATAAATGTTTGAAATATTTACAACGATAAACACCACAGTGATATAAACAGCAACAAAGAAATCCTCAACCCCAGTGATATCTAGGATATAATGGTATATACTACATCAGTGATATGTACAACATCAGTGATATATACAACAACAGTGGTGTATACAACATTAGTGATATGTACAACATCGGTGATATATACAACAACAGTGGTGTATACAACATTAGTGATATGTACACCATCGGTGATATATACAACAGCAATTATATCTATACCAAAAATGAAATATACAAAAACAATGACGTCACAACAACAACGATATGGATACTGCAATAATACATATAACAAGGATGATATATACAGCAACGATATGTACGAGAAAAACAATTATATATATATAGCTACAGAAATATCAACGACAGTGGTAATGTTAATTACAAATACAAGAAATATTTAAGATATTATACGAATGCATAGTTTCCGAACCTCTCAAATTAGAGAGACACTGATTGTGTTAGAAATCGGAAATTAGATTTTGATATTTCATGTTTACAGATAAACATCCGTTCGGTTTTTCGTTAATTTGCTGTGGTCTCCTTTGTGTCAAAGGTTTTCACATAAATATTAACTTTAAATGCCGACAGAGGGCGACAGGTCAGAAATGTCTACAACTCTTCCGCTCTAACGCGAGAAAAGGCGGACGAAATTCGATTAGAAAAATCAATACTCCTTCGAATGATAAACATGAATATCTTGAAGCTGGGTTAGTGGAATTAATGGCCAACTTTTTTATCTTTATCTCTCTGAGACACGCTTTTTTTTTTTTTTTTAAAAAAAAACAAAAGGGAGATGAAACTGATGAAAGAAGTTAAGTTTCTGTTATTTTTTTCCAGTTGGCGGAGTCGCAGCCGGTCTGTCGTCCCGGAGCTCGTATTTACCCTCTGAGAGTAATCACGGTGATAGCTGGGAATAAATCCAATTTATAACGTAAAAAAAGGGGGGAGGAAAACCATTTAAAATGTCCGGGACGCGAGTTTAATGTGTTTCCCTGATAATTAGATTCTTTTAAACGAAAATACAGGAGACGGAGTTAAGAAATTATGCAAATCAATTGGACAGCCTGCCGAATTAAAAGAACCACTCCGTTTTGCTGAAAACTCTGTCTAAATGACCCGATCGGCGGAAGTTACAATGCACTCATCTTTATTCTGATCGAGTTCATGTGACACCTGTCCTACTCCCGACGTTAAGAGTCGTCCCACAGTTAATAGCAGGTAAAACGAACAAGGAAGCCAATCAGATTAAGGACTTCGACCACGCGCACGGAACGCTTGGGAGTCCGTGGCTGGAAACTGAGAAACTGTCTCGTGTCTACGTCTTATCCATGCTCCGCCAAAAACCCATCACTGACCCCCAACCAGCACAGATTATTGCTTTAAAACAGTTCAAAGCCAAAACGGTTGCCTATTCTGAAACCGAGGCTGGATTAGTGTAGCGCGATCGTTTGTTATGGGTGCGGCTCGGTTTCTTTCTTCTATCTACAGTGTCTCGTTCCCTTTACTGTCCAACTGAATAGCAGCGTTAAATTCGATACTAATCGGAACCTCGCGAGTGTACATAACGTGGCGCTGATGGTCGCAGGTCGATTAAGTAGATGAGCCTGTCAAATTGGAGTTCGATCCAGCATCACCTGATGCCCACCAATGTTCGTGAATGGTGTGAAAACCCTTCCGATGAGAAGAGCGTTTCGGAAGTAAAACCCTTGTTTTTGTCTGACAACAAGATCTGCCTCGTCGTCTGATATCTGACAACTGTTTTTCTTTTTTCTTTCTTTCAGCAAATGCCTCACAATGCTTATATTTGAATTGTCAGCCGTATGATGGGGACAGGAATGAAACTTTAACCGTTATGGTTCAGAGTAAAACAGCCATTTTGTTGGATCGTTTACAGTTTATACAAGCTCACAGATGAGGGTGGATTGGCAAGTAAGCCTAGGCGGAAGTAGCTTTGTCTGGGTGGAATACTGGGACAGGAATGAATACCATACTGTGGAATAGTCTCTCTCTCTCTCCTTAAGTTTTATAGGAACCTGACACATCCACACCACAAAGCGAGACCATAAATTCAAAACAGGATATTTAATAGCTTGGCTATTAGGGATGAGCTACATCCATATCCTATGGAGGCATAGTGTAGGGGGCAAGATGGCGACAGTTGAAAATTCTTGAAACTGTGCATGACAAGCACTCCGCCTGACTTTAACAGCTCCACCTTTTTCTTTACTTTTTTTGACGTAACCGTTAATCCAAGAAGACGAGGGAGAGTTTCAGCCATTTTTCAGCCAATACCTTCAGGAAATGATATTGCTCAGAAATACCTTTGTGGTCTGTGAATTAAAGGTCCGCATGTGACATTTCCTCACATTCAATAAAACCCTATCTATGTTAAATTATCTGGGTCCAGCTCCAGCTACTTACTTGAAAGAAAGTAAGATCGTCATATAATCGAATGAGATCCCTAGCTCCAGGTGATATTCCACATTCACTCTCTACCCTGGAAAGAACCACACTGGATGTGAAGGTGGTCGATTTTCTAGAATGGGAAGGAAAATTTACTGAATTTAATGTCAATGATAAGGAAACTGTTTTTAAATATCTTTATTCATCTTTGGGTACTCATCAGTTTGTGGGAATCTTTGTCTCCCATCTACTGCTATAGGAAGATCAAATTTCCAAGTTTACTGACCCTGCGATCAAAGTTTCCGAGTCGATTAGATGCTGAAGACGACCTTCGTTTATGTACTTACAAACTTTGTTCCGAAGATTCTAGAAGTTGTGGACGAAGAGGTAATACAACTATTCGACTAATCAATTGTCTTGCTTCACGTTGGAACTTGAATTCGAAAGCAGATTTGATCACATCCTCCTGAGAATATCTGAAGACATATATGGTTTTGTGCTTTCTTAATTCGATTTATCAATAACGTTTTGTAAAATTATAAGGTAATGATATATGGTTATGACGGCTCGGTGTCGTCGGTGATGATGCTTTGCTCAAGATGATAATGGATTCCACTCAATAAAAATATTAAAACTGCTAGTCTAGAAGCATTCAAACCAGAGTTCACAAAGAAGGAAACATTTTACGTCCCAATTTTCTCCCACCTAAATAAAGACTTTTGTTGGCGGTTTCCTGAAGGTGAATTATCTTTCGACGAAGTTTCTCATTCTCAAAAGCAAAGATAATGGAAAGGTCCACGGAGTTAATTTAAAAATGAGCTTTACATCCTTCCACTCAATCTTTCGGAATTATTTTACGATACAATAAAAGAGATTATTTTAGATATAGGGATAAAAAGGTTTTCTAGAGAGAGAGAGAGAGAGAGAGAGAGAGGAGAGAGAGGAGGGAGAGAGGAGAGAGAGAGGAGCGAGAGAGAGAGAGAGAGATGGCATCAGTACAGAGAGAGATGAGGTCAATATAGAGAGAGACATGGCGTCAGTACAGAGAGAGAGATGACGTCATTATATAGAGAGAGACATGGCGTCAGTACAGAGAGGAGAGAGAGAGGAGATGAGAGAGAGAGAGAGAGAGAGAGAGAGAGGGAGAGAGAGAGAGTAAAAGTTTCCAGATGAGAGATGCGTGTAGATCTCCCTCCTCCAAGTCTTCAAGGATTCTCTCAGACAGTCAATTCTCTTGGGGGATTTCGTATCGTTCTACTTTTCCTCATTGTCCCCTATTCGACTCCTGGCAACTGACCTAAATTAAAATCAAATAAATGCGATACGGTTCTAAAAGGGTAAACGATTAACGATTAAAACTCCGTCCATTTCAATGTAAATACGCAGATGGAAATATGTTGTGGAAATCTGGTGCGTATTGAAATAAATCGTTCTGTACCTGCTGGATTTATTAAACGTCGATAGCGTTCAGCTCCACCCACCATCAAATCCAGGCGGAGTGAGACAGACCGCCAGAGTGCGCAACTGTCGGCTGTCCTTCGTAGCCAAGTTCAGCTTGAATTCCAGGCACAGGTTCTGAACGGAGGTGAGGACACCGATAAATGATCGAAATAAATTATTTTAAAAATTTCAAAAATAAAATCGGTTAATCCTCTTTTATATTTAAATAGTTTTTGTAATCGCATTTCGCTTATACTGTATATATTTTTGGCTTCTGTATATTCGGCTTTGTCTGCACATCTGAGGGTTTCCCCTCTTTATGTTTGATGATCTCGATTTGTTCGGCCGAGGATACAAACTAAATTATAGATATATGCAGTACCATTTGCGTTCCCAGGTCTTTTACCATCCCCAATCTTTCTCCCTCCATATTATTGCAGTCAGACCAGTTCTCTGAAATACAAATATGTCTGTCTACCGACCCATTCAACATTCCTGCACAGGCCACCGCAATATTTATGTTTGTGGACTGGTTCCGTGTCCTGTCTTCCCTCCAGATAAGTACTCGCCGCGAATCTCATTAGCGAATGAAATTTGCTTCAATACAAAGAAAAAGCAGGGATCCATCCACGAGAGTCCAAAGCCACATGTTGACGGCACTAGTTACCACTCTTTTTATGGCGGCGGCTGTTGAAAAGTATATTAGCCATCCGACATCCGGCAAGCGGCCTCCTTCTTATGGCGGAAGCCGGTGGTACCAGCTTCCCTCTGACCTCAGAGAAAACCGGAAGCCAGTTGGTTCGACATTAAAGTTCCATATCGCAAGACAAAGGTAACTTAGCGATCGTCTGTTGCGTTTGTGTTCCGCGGTCGTTCTTAGAAAGGTTATCAGAAAATATCACCTTACACTTGGAATTGTCTTCACAGCCGAGGATCCAAACTTCTGCTGACATTCTCTGACTTGTGTCGGCTCGGCAGCCATTCTACCAATAGCCGTCTGCCTTAGAGAACCTGCCAGACGTGTGGGCTACCATGTGTATCCTTGTCTTTAATACCAATATCCTGAAGAGAACCAATGTCTTCGCAGGTTTACCTACCGTAGATAATTTATCAGCTTCTGTTGTAAACTATACACCGGTCTCTTGGACAAAGGCTGTGTGCCGAGAGGAGGAGGATCTGATGAACCATTCGAGAATAAAGCTGTAACTATTTGGAAATATTCCTGTTTGTTCTTTATTGGCTGAAATCCCGTGTATCTGTTAATGTCTGGGAAATCGGCGAGAGTTTTTGGTTCCATTGCCTCCCTTATTTTTGTCGAGCAAGTTCTTCTCAGAAATGTTTGGGGAGGAAAGTGATGCTTATTTTTTGGGATGGGGGTCCGTTGATTTGAAAGTCGACCTCGGTCGGAGAGAAGGAATAAAAGAGCTTTTATTTGAAGAACGCGAGCGGGGATTTAAATCATCTTTCGGCCACGGGAGATGCCTTAAGTTGAGCCTTTCCTCAGGGATAGACATCTCCCGGCCACAATCATTTACCTTTCAAAAATAACACACAGAGAACATTTTAAGTATAACTTCTGTTTTCTAAGCAAAAAGAAGTCGATGCCAGAAGTCTAAACTCTTCCATATCTGGCTCTTCGGAGAGAAAAGATGAAGAGGAGGAAGAGCCGAATGAATGTTCCCAGCTCACGGTCGAAGGACACTTCCTGAAGCCGTAAGAACCACTCTCTTATTACTTCCTAACGACGCCCTATATACCACTTTCTCTGACAGGAAATTTTTCATAGACAGGAAGATGGGTTTCTAGGAAATGATATTTCAAAAAATTCATTGATCACATCTTCACTAATAGAGCGGAATAAATATCTTTCTACCATGGAGTGAGGACTTGTTTGAATATCCTGTTCTGTGTGATTGGGGGCTGCCCCTTCTGCCCCGATATTTCCTACTGTACGAGTCCCTGTTTTCAAGTTCACTGACCGTGGACTCAAAGTTTCGAAGTCGATTTGATCCTGTAGACGACCTTTAGTTGTGCATTCTCAGACGCTGCCTTGAATTTTCTATTAATGTGAAGGAAAATCGTATTATATAAATAGCAATAATTTAAAAAATTTTTTAGAAATGTATAAATATTGATTTTTATAGACATTTATTGATTTGGAACTCTGTTTTTTGCATTCTAAATGCACAGCTGTAAATTGTCATCTGTTTGATTTAGCAAATGTTGATATTGTTTGGATACAGCCATCAATTCTGGTCATTTTCTGCTTCGGAAAATATTCATTAAATTTGCTTTGTTTTCGGAATGAAATTTGCATTATATTACTCTTGAAACGAAAAAAGAAGGAAAGAATAAAGAAAGGGGAGAAAGAGAGCGAGATCTCTCTCTCTCTCTCTCTCTCTCTCTCGCTCTCTCTCTCTCCTCTCTCGAGGCCATCCTCCCTCGACATCCTCACGCTCCATCGTCTCCATCCTCTCCTCTCTCGCGAGAGAGATAGGGAATCCTCCCTCTCGAAAGAACTCCCCTCAGAGAAATCTCTCTCTCTCTCTCTCGCTCTCTCTCTCTCTCTCTCTCTCTCTCTCTCTCTCTCTCAAAGAGAGTCTCTCTCCATCGCTCTGTAATAAGAAGCGAGCTTCTCTCTCTTCCTCTCTCTCTCTTCTCTCTCTCTCTCTCTCTCTCTCTCTCTCTCTCTCCATCTCTCTGTAATGACGCCATATCTCTCTCTCTCTCTCTCTCTCTCCATCTCTCTGTAATGACGCCATCTCTCTCTTATTCTATCTCTATCTCTCCCTCAATCTCTCTCTCTCTCTCTCTCTCTCTCTCTCTATCTCTCTCTCTCTCTCTCCTCTCTCTCTCTCTCTCTCTCTCTCTCTCTCCCCTCCCTCTCCTATTCAGTAATTTCAGTTTAGTTTATGGCTAAATATCATCGAACCCTTGTTTTGATCCCCTTCCTACTATTTTACTTAATTCAGATACCTTTTTTTACATATAATTTCAAGGCAAGGAACTGTCTGGGATTATCGACGGTCCTACGATAATCTATTAAAGCTGCCGCATCCTTTTTTTACTTTCCGAATATTTTCACAGAAGGATATTAATTCCACTATCAGTTTACCTTGATACCGGTCCTGTTTACGGCATACGGTTACCTGTCTATTAACGACTACCGTAAAGAGCCGTCAGTGGACCTGCTGCCTATATCATTTATATTAGCTACAGTTTATAGACAACTGGACCCCGAGAGCAAGAACTGAATCCCTTCGACCGCGCATTCGATGGCCTTCGTAGACAACTGAAAGTAGGAACGACTGATCCGCAGCAGTTATGAAAGAGGTCCCTTAATTTTACAAATTAAACTTCATTTATAGTCTACACCAATAACGACAAATAAATCACCAAATTCTATTAGAAAGGGTTAAAAAAGAGGAATCCGCTCCAAGGCTGGCAGTGCACACGATATATAGTGCTAGGATGGTAGGTATGCATGTCAGTGACGGGGTAGAAGGAAAAGAGAAAGGAAAGAATACTTAAACTACAAATGAAAGGAAATCTGGCCAGCCGATACGGGCTTGGGTGTCTGGTGAAAAGAGTTTCATTATCTAGGGATCGGTACCGTACCTGGCCTGTATCACAAAGCCATCGACCTCAAGTCGACGTCCAGTTGGTGACAAAGGGTTAAGTTAAGCAGAATCCGGAGAGACGATAGACGGACCGTAGGATGCTCTTGCAATGTAACCTGAAGTGTAGTAAACTATATGGAAATAACGTCTCAATTTATGGAAAATTTAGGGGAATCTCTCAGGGATATCTGAGAGAATAGGTCCGGTGGAAATCTGACCAGTTGTTTTTTGGGTGAATACTTCTAATACACAAAAAGGTAACAGCAGTCAAATAGATTATTATGGCAACATTAGCTTTGCCTGAACAGGTAATTTTGTATTAAGAGTACGTATTCGTCTCATATTAATGGTATTAATGAAAATACAAATCAAGGCTGTCCTTATAATCAGGTCACGTGACAAAGTTTAGACAAGACGAGACTGGTCAACCTTTTTAAATATATACATATTTCAAATAAACCGTAAACGACACCGATCTGGGCTGTACGTACTCTACCTCAACCGTACATACAAACACGCACCTGTAGCCACCCCACAAACATCAAATCTGATCATTTTCCTCTCTATTTACATTTATTGTCTAGACAGACAATAAATGGAATTTCGACAGACAGGTAACACGTGAAAGGTAAATTAGAAACAAAGACCAAATCTGCTGTATTCGATTGATGCGATCCACCTTCACAACAGCTGGCTGCTGGTGGGCGACAACTGATACCTTTTGTTTACCTTTGACGAAATTGGCTAACGCCCATATGGGCTATAAAAGGGGGCCAACGAGGGGTTTGGGAACGGTTGATTGTCTGCAGCAGCCATGAGAGTCTCAACGCTTTTCTGCCTTGTCTTTTGTCTCGGTGCCCTGAACATAGCAGGTGAGAATCGTCTCCTAGTTGGTCCTACTCTCCTGTACAGTTTGCATTTACTGAGATGGCAGAGCCGCCGTCCGTCTTGGTGGTAGATCCGTCACTTTCCGTGCGGCATCACGATGTAGACGGATGCCAAGCCCTCAGATACTATGAAAACACTTTAGTACCATACCTAACGATTACATACCTTTACGTAACTACAGGTGGCGGTCAAATGGGCTGTTTAGTTTACCAGCCTGCTGGGGTCCTGGAGGTCCGAGAGTTCTATCTCTAGAGTGGGTGGTCGCTTGGATGGGCGTTCCTTTTTTATCGGCTATCCTTTTCACAATCCTCTCGCGGATAATTCCCCCGATCTTCCGGCTGCTTCCCACATCCAAAGATGGATGCGTTTATTATCGGTGGTGTCCCTTTCAGACACCGGGTGTGGAAGAAATATGAGAGCCCGACGTGCGAGAACCCTTTCTCTCTCGACTACTTAGCATCATATATGGGGACAGGGCTGTCGGCTCGAGTCTCGGGGGTGGCTCGCGATGTTCAGAGGACAGATGATGATGATGATGATGATGATGATGATGACGGTGATGAGGATCAGGATCAAGGAAAACTGGTTTCAAATAAGAATCACCTAGTTTTCACCGATATTAACTCGATTTCTGCCGTGTAATCGAAAAGTTAATTCACATAGGTAATTACCTTCTCTGAATCACTAACCACAACATAAACAGGTTTAAGGTTTGGAACCAACTATATTTGAGAAGGAACACGTAAACTATTCACATCAAGGTGTAATTTAACATATCGTAGTCCAGATTATCTTTATCGAATTAGTCATTTGTTACCATTGTAACAGAAGCAGTTAATACAATAGAAAGGTTTGGCAAGTTCAGATTTGTATTGAGCTGCTGCCATAATCTCTCTTTAATTGGTATTATCGTTATTTGTGCCACTTAATGCCACTGAGGATTTAGGGAAGATAAATAAGAGAATTTGAGATGGTATCTTCCTGTTCTTCAATTCCACTTATTGTTGGCATAAACTTGCTCCATGGCCAGGTGCGACCACCGTGTTGTAAAATGAACCCTTCATCAACAAGTCAGGTGTCCGGATGTATTGCTGGTCCCTATTAAGTAATGTGATACCCCACTAAGCAGTCACGCTGTCCCACCCGGTTTTCTGTACATCAGTCACACGGTTTACCAGCTATCGTAAAGCGTCTGCCATGTGATGGTTGATCCAATTCCGTCCCGCGCATGCGTCACGTATTTCTAAACAGACGTATGACTCCACACTTCGAGAGGCCACTAGAGGTCGCTGCAAGCTGTAAACGACTGCTTACTTCTTCCACACCAATAATTTCTATTTTATTCTGTCCATTAATAAATTTTCATGGATGAGTGAGAATAATATCTGCAACTGATGACCTTTATAACCAAAATTTATTATTATCAATATTTCAGGTTGTTGTGAAACAGAACAAAGGGAGGCCTGTGAGTATTGTATTTCTCTCAAGAGAATTTAATGTTAAGCTAACAATCATTAGACAGAAGTTTGGGTGTAACCAGTGACAACCAAAACAAGATATGACGAGCTCCATGAGAAGATAACAAAAACGCCTCTAGACTATATCTTCCCTCTCTTTTGGAAAGAGTGCATCCGTCTAATTCCATAATGGAAGCGAAAATGGGGCTCGCCGGTCCTTGTTGCGGTTTAGAAAATCTTTAAATAAATAACAGTCCGTTTAATGTGGGGGAATTTCTTCCTCTACCACGACTCGCTATGCACTGACGACCGGCACATCTCCGATACGCTCATCATCTTCAGAAAATATAGATGTCCATTGCGGGAATACGTGCTTCGTTAATGCTGCTTGTGATTACCACCCTCACTAGGACGCACCAACCACTAGCACCCATAGCAGACTTAAAACTTGTCTAGAAGTTTCACTTGTGGCGAGATCGATTTTATTTTGAACGAGTTCTGTCACGAGTCGGGCCAGAGACAAGACGGAAACTACGCCACCAGGGGATGACGCGAGATGCTTTTTGATCTGCCATAAACTGGTTTATTCCCACAGTAATTATAATAAATTAAAGAAGAAGCTGTTTGTTCAATATGCTCCTTTTGAAAATAAAATTAAATACACAGAACAGCTTGGTATTCATAACTGATAACTTGGACGATCAAGAGGAATAGAAAGTTTAACCTGAGGACCTGAATAGACAGGATATCTCTTTATTGTCTCGTTTTTCGCCTGGAAGGTTCCATTGGCAATACTTTCTGTTTTGTAGGTCAGGTTGGAACAGAATCTATTGATTGCTGGTATATTCCAGATATCGGTAAGTAGACAAACACTTGTTGCCTCACTGTTCACGAAATATTAAGACTATTTTCTTTTTAAAAAGACAACAACCTAGGATGACCAAGGTATCAGAGGAACCAACCCTATGGTGGTAAATCTGAAAGAGGAAGTTTTTAAATTGATTTAGGCCCCATACTCTCAGTACAATTCTCGTGCTTCCTATTGTTGTGTCCAGAGATGTACAAGTCCCTGACTTCAATAATACCAATAGCAAAGAGACTAAAGCAGTGGAGATAGACTATTACTGTTACTGAGGACTTATACGGCCATTTTAGGACTTAAAATTGTTGTTAAAATGTAAGTACGTATCCGGTAATTTTCTGTTAGTCTATAAATTGTGTATGTAAACCCTCTGTGAACTCTTCATATGCACAAATCTATTTTATTGTGGCTCCCTATACAGATGACACTCCCTATTTTAATTTTCTCGATATAATGTAATTCACCAATAACTGTAAAATATCTTATATGCTTTTAATGGCGAGAATTCCAGACGAACCCACGTGTTGCATGATCGCTAATCTCTCCTAGCGGACAGCCGCAACACTGAGGACATTTTGCAGGGTTGTCTACCTTGTAGACATTGGGTTAGGGGGAAATTAACAGAGACATAAAATTAAATTTCAAATTTTATTCGCTTTTGTTTCTCATTGTTCTATAAATTTATTCCCTTAACGTCGCCGCAGACAATACGTTACAACAGTGATAGTGAAAACACTAGAAACATTTCTACACAATCTGTTATTTGTTCATCTATTATTACGTTAACCCTTTCTTTCCAGGAAATCAAGGAAAATGCCTGCCAACTACGCGTACGGTTTCGTTCAAACGGAAGTTTAAAATCCTGCCAAACGTCCATTGGGGGCTGACATTGCTGGACAGCTTTAAAGGGATTAACTTGCGTATCAATGTCACAGTAGATAAAGTAACCAGCGATGGTTTCGTCGTGGAATTCAAATCTTGGGCTGATACGTTGATATATTTCGTGGGCATCAGTTGGATAGCTTGCCCAAGCGAGTAAAAGAGAAACAGCAATACGAAGGAGAAGCTTACGTGGTAGAAACGATAATCTGTATCCTCCTTCTGTTAAAATCTTCAATTCCTTTAAGTATTTATGGTCGTAAAGATGGTAAAACTAAAAAGAAACTATCGATCAAATGTAGAAATCTGGTTGAGGTCAATAAACAGAAGTAGATCTATTCAAAACTGATCCTGGTTTCTGTTCTTTCTCTTGAAGAATGCCTAACAGCATTCCTAGCCAATGGTGTAGTGGCGTCACGCGGTCACCTGTTACGTAATACACTAACATCGCAAAAGTTAGCATCGTCGCACGTTACGGCTAATTTAAGACTTCTTGCATTCTACTACAGGCCGACAGTTCTCGGTTGGCGCCTGTATGGTATAGCGTGATCGCTCTTTGTGGTGGCGGCTTCTCTCCCTTATCCGCCCGCCTGCCGACGATCCAGCCGAGGGAGTGAACCTTTTCCCCTGTTGATTTCTCGTCGTTAGCGGTGAAGTGAGAGAGTTCCCGCGATTCTTGTAGCTGCGCAATTTCACGTCATCTCCAGAGTCGGACGGTAGGAAGGACGGGACGGCGGCCAGCTGAATCCTAGATGAAGCAGGTCGACTCAGGTTCGAAGAAGATCGAGAAGACTAATTAGGGCGAGTAATGGTACTTCTCTATATGAATAGCTGCCTTTTGGTAGATGTGGGTAAATCCGACAGATGTGTAGCATTATCCACTGTCATTATTTACCTACTCAAATTTAATAAATTGGTAGGAAGGGAAGACTCAATCCTGCTGTCGAAATTAAACTACATTTCTGTTGTTTATTTTGTTCTATATACACGTTATATATCTTGTGGTTATTCTAAAATCCAACTCTACTACATTATATTTCTGACAAGTTGGTATAAGTCAACTCGCAGTCTAATCAAGTAAAGGTTGTCTCCCTTGATTAAATCAAATTCATTTATGGCGCGGGATAAAAGAAAGTTGTCTCCCTTGCACACTTTCCTATGGTGAAGACCCAATATCTACTTGCCATCAAGAAATACGGACCCAAACAACACATTTTATCTATTCTATAAAACAGTACGAGAACAGACGAAAACAAACCAAGGCGGCTACTTGACAATAGAGATTATATATATATATTGTTTGCTATTCATCTTTCAAAAATAAATAACTGGCGGGTAATTTTTATGGAAGACGCCGGGAGGTTTAAGGAACGAAAGGGAAACAAACCTAAATTGGCTCCTATAATAAGTAATCAATAATCGATCCATAGGGATCATTACACACTGATAGAAACTAATCTCTTGTACTTTTGATTGACGCACAAATCAGCATCATCTATTGTAAATGGTCTGCATACGGTGCCATTTCTTAGCTTATGAGGGAGATTCATGGCGATAAAGGTTTGAGACCTAATCGAACCTACGACATTTTGTGGCCATGAAATTCTGTCTTAATGTAAAAAATGAGGGACCTTCCGTCCAGGACTCCCTGCTGGGTGTTCTTCTCATACTCCTTACTCCGGTGTCCCTCTTCTAAAACCACCTCCTCTCAGCCTCAACTTGGAGCCGGTACAAACAAACTTAAAAGGGTTAACTTACGCGAAGTTTTGGGGGTTTGGTTATTCTCGCCCTGGAAAGCAAAGTGATGAATGTCCGACACAACTGCACTGAAAATTCCCATCCTTTATTTTTTTTAAATAAGATTTCTTAATTGGTTCAGAAAATCCTCGTCTTTATTTACTTTAGGACGGTTTTCGCTCTCTGGTCTTTTCTGTACGGAAGGAATTTTCTATGGACTTCCCGATACCATTGAGAGAAGTTCCGTGAGATCTCGAGTCTCCACGTTGATTACCCTTACGGCATACCAGATCATCCTCGACGACCCCAAGCCCTCATTACCATTCATTTTTACGTTATGATTCTACAAATCTTTGCTTCATTAATTGTATATATAGAACACAAAACAATGTACATACATCTTCAAATATTCCCTAGAGAATATCGTGAAAACCACTGACAGTTTCTCTTGCCACAGAGAAAGTAAACAACTCATCGCGACGAGTAATTGCGTTATTTGCTTTCATAAGTTCTATAAACGTCAAGACGGAGATCGTAAGTTCGGGAGAAAGGTCTTCTTGAGGATTCAATAGACTTACCACGGTCAGTAAACTTGATAATGCGGAGCCATACCGTAATAAATATGGGGGCGGAAGGGGCAGCCCCCAGTCACACAGAACAGGATAATCAAACAAGTCCTCACTCCATGGTAGAAAGATATTTATTCCGCTCTATTAGTGAAGATGTGATCAATGAATTCTTTGAAAAATCATTTTTTGAAACCCATCTTCCTGTCTATGAAAAATTTCCTGTCAGAGAAAGTGGTATATAAGGCGTCGTTAGGAAGTAGTAATAAGAGAGTGGTTCTTACGGCTTCAGGAAGTGTCCTTCGACCGTGAGCTGGGAACATTCACTCGGCTCTTCCTCCTCTTCATTTTTTCTCTCCGAAGAGCCAGATATGGAAGAGTTTAGACTTCTGGCATCGAATTCTTTTTGCTTAGAAAACAGAAGTTATACTTAAATGTTCTGTGTGTGTTATTTTTGAAAGGTAAATGATTGTGGCCGGGAGATGTCCATCCCTGAGGAAAGGCTCAACTTAAGGCATCTCCCGTGGCCGAAAGATGATTTAAATCCCCGCTCGCGTTCTTCAAATAAAAGCTCTTTTATTCCTTCTCTCCGACCGAGGTCGACTTTCAAATCAACGGACCCCCATCCCAAAAAATAAGCATCACTTTCCTCCCCAAACATTTCTGAAAAGAACTTTCTCGACAAAAATAAGGGAGGCAATGGAACCAAAAACTCTCGCCGATTTCCCAGACATTAACAGATACACGGGATTTCAGCCAATAAAGAACAAACAGGAATATTTCCAAATAGTTACAGCTTTATTCTCGAATGGTTCATCAGATCCTCCTCCTCTCGGCACACAGCCTTTGTCCAAGAGACCGGTGTATAGTTTACAACAGAAGCTGATAAATTATCTACGGTAGGTAAACCTGCGAAGACATTGGTTCTCTTCAGGATATTGGTATTAAAGACAAGGATACACATGGTAGCCACACACGTCTGGCAGGTTCTCTAAGGCAGACGGCTATTGGTAGAATGGCTGCCGAGCCGACACAAGTCAGAGAATGTCAGCAGAAGTTTGGATCCTCGGCTGTGAAGACAATTCCAAGTGTAAGGTGATATTTTCTGATAACCTTTCTAAGAACGACCGCGGAACACAAACTCAACCGACGATCGCTAAGTTACCTTTGTCTTGCGATATGGAACTTTATGTGTCGAACCAACTGGCTTCCGGTTTCTCTGAGGTCAGAGGGAAGCTGGTACCGGCTTCCGCCATAAGAAGGAGGCCGCTATGCCGGATGTTGGATGGCTAATATACTTTTCAACAGCCGCCATAAAAAGAGTGGTAACTAGTGCCGTCAACATGTGACTTCGATTCTCATTAACGGATCCCCGTGATTTTTTTAGTAATAAAGAAAAATTAATTCACTAATCATATATTCACGACGCACTAAAACGTTTCAATGGTCACCGGAAGTCCAAAAAAAAATTCCTTCCGTACAGAAAAAAGCCAGAGAGCGAAAATCGTCATTAAATAAACAAAGACACAGATTTTCTGGACCAATTAGCAAAACATTTTTAAAAAAAGGAGATGCGAAGTTTAATTGCAATTGTGTCGGATATTCATCGTTGTGCTTTCCAGGGCGAGAATAACCAAACCCCAAAATGCCCAAACCTTCCCTCAAAGTTAACCCTTTTAATTTTGTTTATTTTTAAAGAAAAACCAAATGACGAAATAATGTCAAATGGATTTCATTCTCTGCTCGGCTTTGCTTTATTGTCATAATGGGGAACCTGCGGGCTTCCGTACCGGCTCCAAGATGAGGCTGAGAGGAGAGTGGTTTTAGGAGTGGGACACCGGAGTAAGGAGTATGAGAAGAACACCCAGCTGGGAATCCTGGACGGAAGGTCCCTCATTTCTTACGGTTTCCTGGACGAAGCCCAGTCGGAGAAAGGGGCGACATCGGTCGAAGTGTGATCCTATTCGCTGGATCGAACGTCCGATTTCTCGGGTGCAGTCCAGAGGGAAAATCGTCGCTTTAACGTCTCCTGGGAGCATACAGTGGCGGACAAAATTATACGAAGGTCCCCGGACAAATGTAAATTGAGGCATAGGATAGGTGCGAGCCAATATTCTATCACGGGCCTCCCACCATAATGGGAGAGCGATTCCCTGTTCTGTCGGCTGACCCTACACGCACTCGGTCGGCGGTGAATACTTCGCTTACCCTCGCATTTCTTAAATTAAGACAGAATTTCATGGCCACAAAATGTCGAAAGTCGATTGGGTCTCAAACCTTTATCGCCATGAATCTCCCTCATAAGCTAAGAAATGGCACCGTATGCAGACCATTTACAATAGATGATGCTGATTTGTGCGTCAATCAAAAATACAAGAGATTAGTTTTTTATCAGTGTGTAATGATCCCTATGGATCGATTATTGATTACTTATTATAGGAGCCAATTTAGGTTTGTTCTCCCTTCGTTCTTAAACCTCCCGGCGTCTTCCATAAAAATTACCCGCCAGTTATTTATTTTCGAAAGATGAATAGCAAACATATATATATATAATCTCTATTGTCAAGTAGCCCGCCTTGGTTTGTTTTCGTCTGTTCTCGTAGTGTTTTATAGAATAGATAAAATGTGTTGTTTGGGTCCGTATTTCTTGATGGCAAGTAGATATTGGGTCTTCACTATAGGAAAGTGTGCAAGGGAGACAACTTTCTTTTGTCCCGCCTCATAAATGAATTTGGCTTACTCAAGGGAGATAACCTTTACTTGTTTAGACTGCGAGTTGACTTATACCAACTTGTCAGAAATATAAAGTAGCAGAGTTGGATTTTAGAATAACCACAAGATATATAACTGTATGTAGAACAAAATAAACAACAGAAATGTAGTTTAATTTCGGCAGCAGGATTGAGTCTTCCCTTCCTACCAATTTATTAAATTTGAGTAGGTAAATAATGACAGTGAAAATGCTACACATCTGTCGGATTTACCCACATCTACCAAAAGGCAGCTATTCACATAGAGAAGTACCATTACTCGCCCTAATTAGTCTTCTCGATATCTTCGAACCTGAGTCGACCTGCTTCATCTAGGATTCAGCTGGCCGCCGTCCCGTCCTTCCTACCGTCCGACTGGAGAGATGACGTGAAATTGCGCAGCTACAAGAATCGCGGAACTCTCACTTCACCGCTCACGACGAGAAATCAACAGGGGAAAAGGTTCACTCCCTCGGCTGGATCGTCGGCAGGCGGGCGGATAAGAGACAGAAGCCGCCACCACAAAGAGCGATCACGCTATACCATACAGGCGCCAGCCGAAAACTGTCGGCCTGTAGTAGAATGCAAGAAGTCTTAAATTAGCCGTAACGTGCGACGATGCTAACTTTTGCGATGTTAGTGTATTACGTAACAGGTGACCGCGTGACGCCACCACACCATTGGCTAGGAATGCTGTTAGGCATTCTTCAAGAGGAAAGAACAGAAACCAGGATCAGTTTTGAATAGATCTACTTCTGTTTATTGACCTCAACAGATTTCTACATTTGGTTGTTAGTTTCTTTTTAATTTTACCATCTTACGACCATAAATAGTTAAAGGAATTGAAGATTTTAAACAGAACGGGACTACAGATGATTGCTTCCAACATATAAGCTTCTCCTTGGTAGTGCTGTTTCTCCTTTGTCGCTTGGGCAAGCTATCCAACTGACGCCCACGTAATATAAATACGTAGTCGACCAAGATTTGAAAGTCATGTCGAAACCATCGCTGGTTACTCTATCTACTGCGACATTGATACGTAGATTGTGCTTGCTGTTGTTGTCCAATGCTGTCAATCCCCAGTGGACGTTTGGCACCGCACTGAACGGACGCTTGAACGAGACCGAACGGGTGGTTGGAAAGCATCTCCCACGTGTCTCTGGATAGAAAAACGTGAAACCAATAATGGTTAAGCAAATAACAAAGCGTGTAGAAAGGTTTCTATCATTTTGACTGACATTGTTTCGAAGTTAGTGTCTGCGGGAGACATTAAGAAATAGATTTCTCGGGATATGCAAGCAAACGGTCATTAGAATTACGAAATTTAAGTTTTGGTTCTCTGTGGATTTTTTTTTTTTACCCAATTGTCTACAGAGGAGACAACCCTGCCAAATGAGCGCAGTGTGGCGGCTGTCCGCTAGGAGATGTTGCGATCCTGCAACACGTGACTTCGGCAGGTTCTTTCGGCAGACACCCGCTCATATTATATTTTACAGTTATTGGTAAATTACTTTATAAAAATCAAGAAAACAAGAAATAGGGAGTCTCTTCTGTTCAGAGAGCGAGAATAAAAATAGATCTGTACATGTGTAGAGTTCGCGAAAGGTTTACGCCCACAAGTTTATAGATTAATATGAAAATTATCGGATACATACTTACAATTTAACAAAAAATTGTAAATCCTAAAACGGATAGATGGATCATCAGTAAGTGTAATAGACTATCTCCGCTGTTTCAGTTTCTTTGCGATTGTTATTAAGGGACTCACGTACTTGTACACCTGTGTGGACACTTACTACGAAACAGAAGAATCATAACTGAGTGTGATGAGGTTAGATCATCCAGCAGTCTTTGATTTTCAGATCTTCGTAGGAAAATGGTTCTTATTCCCTCTGACAATTTGGTCGTTCTTTTCAAACAACGTGACTTAATATTTCATAGACGTCGAAGCGACAAGTGTCGTCTACTTACGGGTATTTGGAACATTCCAGCAATCAACAGCTACCTTTCCAAACTGACCTGTAAAACAGAAAGTATTGGCAGTGAGACCTTCCAAGCGGGGAAAAAAATACCCTGTCTGTTCTGGTCATCGGGTGAAACTTTCTGTTACGTCTTATGCTTCAAAGACATCATTTATGAATACCGAGCTGTTCTGCGGTTGTTGTTGTTGTTTTTTATTTTTAAAAAGAAAAAAATTGAAAGACTATTGGACAAACAGCGTCATCCCTAACTCATTTCCATGGCTGTTTGGAAGAAACCCAGGTTATGGCAGATCACAGAGCATCTCGGGTATTCCCCCTGGTGGCGTCAGGGATCGTTCGAAATTAGAATCGATTCTCGCCACGA
>JACATO010000242.1:0-30166 GCA_018389105.1 Nautilus pompilius | reverse complement strand
TAATGACTTCAGGTTAGAACAAAAATTCATCAATAAAAACTAAATTAGCTACACCGCTTTGGGCATTTTAGGTAAGAACAAATTCAATTGCATATTACATGCAAAATCTCTTATTTGTGGAAACTTATTTTAAAACATGAAATCGTCATTTGACAAATTTCATTTATTGATGCAAAATAATGATATTTCTGCATTCCAGCTATTGAATGCTGAAACAGCTTCTTTCATACCTTTATTTAAACAAATGAGGGTCATCCTTGAGCATGCTGGTTACCATTGCAGAAAAGATCACTGGCTATTAGAATTTTGCTCTCTACAGACTGCTGAAAGATTTCATGGGCTGCCATGTGTTTTACTGTCCCTACCATTTGATCGCACGTGGATTGGTAATCACTGGTAATGAAAAGTCGCCACTAAAATCCATTGCACAATTTGCAGATTCATATTTTTTTCAACTATGAATCTCAACGTTCAGAAGAGTATTTGGTGTTTGACTTTACCAAGGATGCTCTGTAAACACGAGACTACCTTCTGCTGGAAAGGTATACAGAGTTTCTGTTTCAGATAACAGAATTTTGTTTGTTTTTTTTATTTTTATTATTTCCAATACTGAATTTAATGACTAACCTACCTTTTAGTAAACTACACTATATATCGTATTATGTAGAGAAACTGAGAATTTCAAAACTTGAAAATGTTTTTTGTTTTTAATATGCAGCTGAGCTGAGCTTTAAAGCTAAAAAATTGCTGTTATTTGTAGTTCCTAAAACAATGTACCAATTAGAAATTTCACATTTTCTTTTTTGTTTGTGCTTTGGTAATAGTGAATATCCCTCTGATGGAAGACAGCTTTTAATCACATTCCATTTCTTCAAGAGGCGGTAGTTTAATCGTCTTTAAGATATCAATAGTTTGTGGCTTTAGCCTGAGCTGAATTAGGGGTACTCCAATTAGTTCAATCTGTTTGAGAAAGAGTAACTGCATCTTGGAGTAAAATCAATCCGAAACATGCAAATGAATGCAACAACAAAAGTGCCAGCAAAGGTACGATCAAGATAGGAAACTGAGCAGCATATTTGAGAGGAAAAGCAACTTCAAATTACACAAGTGTTAATAACCATAATGAATCATGTGACAATTGACTGAAATGTATTCAGATTCAAACATAAGTCTCTTTTTTAATACAAGGTATCTGAATATAAATTCAAAGTCACGAGTCAATGTTATCCTGCACAGACTCCTAGGCCCTATATATGCTGAAATTTAGGGCCATTAACCTTAGTTTTGTTTGATTTAATTAAGTGGACCACCAGGTCAAAATGAGATTTTGCAATTTTTTTAGAATATTGTATTTTTAATGAAAAATATACATGAGTCAATCATCTATTGCTACATGGAAATTATATTTAACGAAGAAATTATAAATATAAAATGGATTTAAAACTTTGAACTGAAGATTATATTCAGTTTGGTAACAACATTGAAATAATTGTATAATCACGCCTTTCCAAATAGCCATCACAATTTTAAAAAAAGAAAAGTTTAATGTGGGGCTGATTTTGACAATAGTTATGTGAATATAAGACCAGTGAGCAATCTGAGGATCACATTCATAAGTGTAGCTTGGTATTTCAGTATGGTCGCATGTTGTTAACATTTCTGCCTACTGATTGGCTACAGGCACATGCAGAAACAAAATGACAGAGAAACATCAGCGAAAACCACTTTCAAACAGACCTTGTAAGGCTCAGGGATCAAATAAAAACCAAGATAAAATAGTTATTGGAGCTGGCCTTCTTGTGCGTGTATGAGCCTGTAAATGTACACAATAAGAAACATAAACAATTAAGTAAATTCCTCCAAGAATTCAACCAACAGATTTTCAGACAATAAAAGGGATGGATGTCAAATACAAATTTTGAACATCTAGGAGCTCAAAAAGAAGACAATCAGTCAGTAATAATGGCATGAGGTAACTTATAGAGCACTGGATCTATCATCTTCGAGGCTCAATTGCAAACTTAGTCAAATGAACATTTACTCTCAATTTGTTGGAAGGAGAAGACAATGCAGTGAAAAAAACCATTTAAAACACTTGGAGAGGCATCTATGAACAAATTCTGCAATGAAACAAAATAAGGCCAGAATTGGTTGCAAATAAAAAAAAACCAAATAAATCAGTAAAAATGAAAATCCATCAAAAAGTAAAAATAAGAAACAGCAATGAAAATAAGGGGCAATTAAATCCTGTATGCAAAAAGACTTCATCTGTAGAGCCGGCAAGAAAAGGATGTGCATGTAGAATTGGACTATTCTGCCATAATTAGAAAAAAGGTGTCCCCAAGTTGCACACTTTGACCTCTGGATTTTTCATTTAATAGTCATCTTCTCATCAAGGAACAAACAACAATTGCCAAGACAGCAAATGATAGCGGATTTATGTTTGTTGACATTGGTGTGCTAAATGCTACATGTTAATTAAGAATTCCTGTAGCAGAAAAGGCCTGGAAAGTTAACTTGCCTTTCAAATGTATATTGTACATATGCTCAGGGACTGAGAGAGCATTTGAACTAAATCAGTGTTTTTGTCAGCATGGCCATGATTGAAAATATTCCAAGCCAGAGTCATTGTGAAATGACCTGAATATGGTTTATCCTACGATTCCTGATGCTTGTAAGAACACCCTTGAGAATGCAAGACAACAGAACTCAAAACCAGGGCTGGCATACAAAGAGATACAGAACACTAGTATAAAGTTGGTTTTTAAGGAAAAAATAATCACTTAAAAGCCAATATTGAGATAATATGGTGTAGATCCTTAAAATTCTCCATTTTACAAATGTTGGGACTCCTCCAAGACTCATTTGAAAACTGTCAATTGTTGTTTATTACAACTACAATGGAAATCTACTACAAAACGTAATTTCAGGATTTTTCAATTTTGTGGAAGAATATAGCACATTAATTCTTTATCTAAATCTTTTCAGACTTGAGAATTTTCTTTTAATTATGCAATTTGAAAAGACCTATTTTGTTTAAGATCTAATTGAAACTGAAGACTGCATCCAGACAGGAATGCAACCAAAAGAAAATTAGCAGAAACAGATGAGAAGCTAAAGAGAAATCACCACCACAAATCTGCACATATTTTACAAAAAATTGCTATTTGTATGGTAAAGAAATGAATAAAAACTGGAAGGTCTACATTTGATGATGTATATCAAATAATGTTTACCTAAATCCGGGTCAATTAGAATTTATTTTCTCTCTACTCTCACACATCACTTTGGGATACTGTACAGTGTATATTCTTTCGGGTAACACATGAATTGGAGAGTTTGTTTCTGAAGACCAACACATGATGTTTGTTATGAATTTTATAATAATCATTCTTCATAACAGCTGCTTATATTTCTAAGTCAGTAAAAGAAAAAAAAACATGCAACATAATTTTCTGGTATATAATCTACTATCTTAAGGATGATCTCTTTCATACCTGTTTATGCTGAAATATGATCTACAGCTATCTGAAATGTCTTAGTATTTTGTGATCATTTTAGCTTTTTATTTCAAGTCACAACCCTAACTTTGATACAGTAACACAATGTCATGAATATATTGTATAGCCCACCAATGCAGTTGCTTCAAAATTATAAATTCATCAAGTGGCCTATCAATTTTTTCTCAGTCAGCAAGGTGCTTCACAATACCATCACAAGTGTTTTCATCATCACTTATGGCAAAAATGTAGGCATTCTACAAAACGAAAATTCTTCTCAAGATGGCAAAGGTTCGTGAAATTGCTTGACGTGTGCTGCTGTTCATTAACTAAGATGGCCACCACACTTGTTAGAAGCAGTCATTTCTTTAGGACTGTTCCAAAATTTTTGTGATTTTGCAATGAAACAATAGGTGATTAGTACACAGAATAAGAAAAAAGTTATCAACTTATCAATCTAATCAGTATATCATTTTCAAATTCCAATTATTCAAATGGCTACAGATACTGAATTGAAGCAAGATGGGCACCCTGTACAACATGCACACATAAAAGACATCACTATATGAGTTTAAGAAGATCAGTGTAATCTCTCTTGATTTCACTCAGAACTAAAGAAATTAGCACAAACTACAACTAAATGCATTCCTCCAAATATTCCTACACATTTCACAAAATTTGAACCTCTTAATATCAGAATCTAGATTAGATGTCGTTTTCTTGAAATTAATACATTTTCTAAGGATCAAATGATTAAAAACCAACTGAGAATATTATTTATATAGTACAATTTACTTATGCTCCATAACCTCATCTTTCAGAGCTTCCAAGACAGCAACATATCAAAGATTGTTTGTTTTAGCCTTTGTAACTGAGAAGAAACTGTTCCCATACAGAATCTCACCTGAAATCTAACCTTCAAAATGCATCAGGTGTCAATGTCTTATTACAAACAGCGTGTAATTGGCCAGAGAGATTTCGAGATGCCAACAGTACTGAACATGACCGCCATCGAGGTGGCTCGTTGATTGTAAGAGAAATTAGCTGTTATGGCAAGGCTGGTTTTCATGTGTTTCAGATCAGCCCCATGGCTGGTTTATCGTACATGGTGAAGATCCTTAGACGTTCACTGAAACAAAACGGTGCAGCTTTTGGAAATAACTTCATTCCCATGGATGATAAAGTCAACCGCAGCCTCATTCTCCAGACCTTAACAAATCAACCGCATCTGGAACATTCTTTAGGCTACCGTTGCAAGATGCCCTGTGCTCCCACAAACCTCACAGGAGCTTGGTGATGCCCTTGTAAAGGGAGGAATAGGATTATCTGGCCCAGACCACTATTTAGAATCATTAGAAACACAAACATCAACCTTCAATTTGCGATAAAGCTCTCACACGAGACACTGAAGGATTTTGTCACTTTGGAGAATCAGGTAAGTTCTTGCTCTCTCTCTGTAACCAAAGACTGGCATTTTTGAGAGGAGCCCAAACCCACCCAGCATAACATCGTTATTTAACATCTTTGATGTTTTCCATCATTTTGTCTTCTTAGATTATCATCGTTTACACGAATTTCAACTTTGATTCTTGGTCAACTTGAACAGTAGCTGCTCCATCGTGTTCTCCAGGTGGACACCATTCTTTATGATGGTGGAATAAAGTGGTTATCAATGGAATTTCTCTCAATGTATGACAACTGGCTACCAGCTAATGTCTGAATTTTTTTGTTTAATTTCGAATTACTTCTTGTTTTATTCAAATTGACTTTGCTCTGTTAGTAAATATGCTAATGTTTATAAAAATTGGAGGGATATTCTGAGCTTCTGTCTCCTAAAATTGAAGTTTTATTAGTTTATTTAATTTTGAAGGTCTTCTTTCTTTGTATTTTGAAATTACCCTTTCTTTTCTGCTATTCAATGTCTTTTTTTCAAACAGTAAATCAGTTTTATAACTACAACAAACACATTAATCAGACACTATTTTCATATAAAGGGACATAACTCCCACAACTTTAGTAGACTTACTTTCCATTGTACAGTTTTTTTATTTAACACATTCTGACCAGTTTTACAATTTCTCTCTGATGTTTTCAGTTTTTGCCAGGTTCACTGTTGAATATTATTTTAAGTTACTTGTACACAGATCTCATTATCTTTGCTCCACTCATGTGCCCAATTTTTGTTTTTTCTTTTAAATTTCTTCTGAATGCACAGAGATTTCTTCAGTTCCTCACAGGTGCTGAAGACCTTGGCATATGGTGGGCGGGGTGTGGCTATCTTGAATCATTGGTTTCCATTGGTTGTCTATTAGCCAATCGCTACATGGGAGAAAGAAACCTTTCAGGATAATTCCAAGTTAACAGTTCAAAGAAATTGAGCAAACTGTTTGAACCTGATGGCTGACAGCCGCTTACAGTCAAATTTAATGGTTTGGTTTATGGAGAAAAGGCATCTAAACATTAAACATTTTTCCTCATTTCATTTCTGTTGGTCAGATGGTTGTGGAATAAAGATTCTGTGGATGAAGATGTGATATGTGATGCTTGGAGCTGATGCCTGATTGTGCCGTATTATTTATAGCTTTGTAAAAGTAATAAATAAAGGAAAAAGCTGATATTTTGGTGATGCAAAAACCAACATTTAAATACCCATAAGGGGCCATCTCCTGTTTTTGTAATTTTTTTGTGTGTCGAAGCCATGATGGCTGTAACTGCTGCATATCCACACACTTCCTATGTTAGTCCCTGATACGGCCATGGTATTCATTTCTGTTAATTTATGGGGATTAATTGGCAAAATTCTAACTGATGATCCTTCCTGTTTTCTGTATTCCTTCCTCTACAAACTATTCCTCACACACTCAGACACTTGGGCCACTGTTATACTGGATCAGGGAGAATGGAGACATTAATGTGTATAAAAACACAAAGGGGCTCAGCGGCTTTGTTTTGTTTCATTATGCTTTCGCCCCGTTATCCTGATGATAGCACAGGTGAATGCCAGGGGTCCAGGTGAGAGATTTGTCTGGGTTTTCATTTGTTTGTCATTTATTTTTACTTTAAAAAAATGAAATGAAAATCTGTGATTTTGTAAAGTGAAATTCAAAGGTAACTTGTTATATAGAATTAAAAAAATGTTTGTTTATTCTGATGAAATCTAGAATCATCTTTCACACTGTATACAGACAGCAGATTGTTCTGCTGGTGAACAGAGGTCGATGTGAGCGGCTGAATGGCTGAACAACTGAACTGCTGGCCTTCGTTTTTCCGTGTTCGCATCATTGATATTTTTTAATATAGATGATGGAGTCGTGAGAAATCACAGTAAAGTAAAAGAGCTGAGATTAATCTTTATGTTCTTATATTTCAAACAGTTTATTATTACTTCTTTAGGTAAACTATCAGATTATTCCATTCTGCTGAGGTGTGTGTAGTTACTAGAATATTAATTAAAACAAACTTAAAGAGAATTAAAAAATATTTTACCAATTAATTTCTCTGAAGAACACAACCAGGAAGAAAAACTGAGGAATATTCATGAAAAGGATTTTAAAAGTCAATCAAATGGAAGATTTGATTTTTTAAAATTTTATTCAGCCAATTTAACACTGAGGACCCAGGCTCTGTCATGGAAAGGATATAAAATAAAATTTTATATTTTTAAAACTAAATAAATAAAAAGATAAAACCTTAACACTGTTTGAGGTAAATCTGTACATCACAAAATCCATCCCATTCAGAACAAAATTTTTGAGAAAAGATGAGGTCACAGTTCACCTGGTGCTATTGTTTTCATTATTTTACATTTCAAATCTATTAACTTTTTACGGTGTATGCTATATTTTCTGTACCGCACTTGAAATCTCTCATAATTCTCAGTTAAAAAATATAGCTGACAAACAAGGTGGAAAATATAAATCTTCATGGGTGCAAATTGTTTGGCTAAAAGGGATCGTGAAGGTATAGGTGTCCTGGTTTGAACTCATGAAGCAAAATGGCACAAAAACTCTTCTATCCACACTTCACTCAGAACCATGAAACAAATATCCATTTAACGATTTTTAAAACGGTAGGTTTTGCATAATGTATGCCAAAGCAAACGCTACAAAACGATATGTAACTTATCTACATACACCTTCACAAGCTCGCAAAACTGAACCATAAATTAACATAGTATAAAAACCGACAAAACTTTTGTAAGGACCAGTATACCTGTAGGAAACAATGGCAGTAAAAATGTCTGGAGATTAACTCAAATGAAAATGGGAATCAATAAAGGTCTTCATATCAAAGAATATTTAACCGTTGAAATCAAAACAGAAAAATGGAAAACTCTGTTTAATACACAAGGAACCTACTACGGATTGCTAATGTTCTCGAATAGGAAATGATGTACTACATATGGACTGATTTTACCACTTCTATTTAATTTCTTTAGAAGAGGATAATTTCAGTTCATTTTTGCTCCGGACAAACATTCTGTTTTCTGTAAAGGAAGTCATTCTTGTCAAAACTGCATTCTTTATATCTTGAAGGAAAGCAACTGTTCACCTCATTTTCTAAAACAACTAATCTTTATATCTGTTGCAGTACATCTGTGTTTTAATATTAAAATTACTTTTAATTCTATTTTTTATCTTATGAAAATATTGAGCAAGTTATACAATTACTTCATTAAAGCCCATCTTTGTCTTTCATGCAGAACATGAGCTAAAGACTTACAATTATATTTCTAATGAATTAAAATTATCCATTTAGAGATTGATGTTTTAATCATTCATGGTTAGAAAAAATGAAATCAAGAGAGTTGATCTGTAATCTTTATCAGTGCTGTCAGTTGATTGACGTTTACTGCTGCCTTCATTGCCAACTTATGACACAAAAATAGTAGTGAAGTGTAGCCAGATAGAAAGACTTTCTTTAAAGAGGTCAAATCTTTTAGTTTGAAATTGAAGTTATTTGTTTGTATAACTCTGATCTCTCTCTCTCTTTGATAGGCTCATTAATGGGGACCATTTAGTGCTTTTCTGGTAGTGGAAACTGCAAAGTAAAAGAAAAGATGAATTAGAATGTCTGAAAAGTATATATTGGTGATTTGATGCATTGTGATGCACTTTTCTGAATCTGTTTGTCAGTGTCATGTGATTGCTGTTTAATGTCTGGAAATAAATTAAAATGTATAAAACAGTCTCAACATTGTATTTTTATTTTCTACTAATTATCCATGACCATCACATGAAGAAATCAGCCAAACACGTTGGCCACTTTAGACCATTTCTAGCTGGATCTTGTGCTATTATCCATCATTCGTCCATTCCCATCTGTTAATTAACAGGTGTTTATCTCATTTTTGCTGTCAGCTGTTTTTATTTGTTGAAGCTCACTGATGTAACTTTCCCTCAAAAGACAAAATATAATCTAAAGTTTCTGTCTTTGCATTGATCAGCTCTGTTTCTGTAACCAAAACTATTCACCAGTACATGTGGTCAGAATATTCCAGTATTCACAAGTGGTCCAGTTTGAAGATATGAAAAGAAATGCGATTCAAAAAATAAATAGCAACAAAAGAATTGTTTTCACTAACATTGAGAAAATGAGAAAATTCCAACTCTCTCTGATCTTTGATAATACAGTGGCTTCCTTTGCATCAAACTCGTCTGCCACATGTTCATGCTGATGGGATAGAAACTGTTCACTGTGGAGTTTTAAACTACTACCAGCTGAATCCATAATTGGTATAGCTTTCGTAAGCCAGACATATTGGAATTGTGAAGACCTATAGCTGTATGAAGAATACGTTTAAGATAACTTTATTGAAGTAACAACAAGTTTATTGTTGTTGTATATTCATTGAACTCAAAACTGGAATTTACCAGTATCACATCAAAAAGTGTGATGTTCAATATATATAATAGTTATGATTGATGAATATGGCAGCTTGGTTATCAAGTGTGTAACTCAATAATACCAGCTGTGTTTTATGTGAAGGGAGCATTAACTGTTAGGGAAATGAGGCTTATTATTGTGCATTGGCTTTTATCCTGTCCTGTCGCATTGTGATTTATGTTGATGTGCAGATTAGCAGGATTATCAATCTGACACTAAAGATGACAAAAAGACATGACCACGAAGAGACAAAAAGTTCAGGTGTAAAGCAAATGTTTTTATTTTGAATATGGATACCGCTGAAGGTCAAAGGTTAGTTTCCTGTCATATTAGAAATAATTAAACTAATAATGAACCTAATGTTTCAGCAATGATTCACAATCCTCATCCTCAGGTTTTGTACTGTTGTGAAGTCAAACAATATTAATTTGTGAATGATTTTACAGTACTGTTGTTTTCATCTTAAATCCAGTAGAAATAGCACATCTGAATCTCTCTACTTGTGTGACAAATATAGTATTCTATAAAATAAATTAAACTGTTTCATAAAAATACTGCCTAAAGAAATGTTGCCAAAAAGATGAATGTTTATGGTGCTGTACATTTGTAGTTTTAGGTCACTCTGGCTGAAAATAATTCTTTAGCAGTTTAGAGCAAGATAATAAAACGATTGGGGTAGAAAGCCACTGATCCATTAAAATTGAATCTGCTGTTGATACCCATCCAGAGGCAATCACTGATCTGTGATCTTTTCTTCTCGGTTCTCATTGCTGACTTTCCATCAAATTTCACGTCATTAGAGGCATCTTCAGTCAGAAGTGATCTCCGTGTCAGTGCCATCCATCACATTGGAATCAAAATAGACCTTAACAGGTTTTCAAGCCGTCAGTGGTAATTCATTTTAAAATGGGCATCTTTTTGTTGTTTTCCTCAATGCTCTTCTTCACTTCCAAACTCATATCTGACTTTCAGTTGCAGAAGAATACCGATGAATGGTATTGCAGGTCTCAGGAACCCTAAGATTTAATGGCTCCAGATTCTGTAAAATTAACTATTTAACCTCTACGAATATAAAACAGGAATCAGTTCTGTGTTGAGTTTTAAGTTTCAGTTCTTCTCTTTTTTTCACGTTTCTCATTTTTAAATAAAATATTTTAATAATAATAATAATAATTCAGCATAATTTAAAAAGATCCCAAAATATTGGATCAAATAGAAAACTGAATCCTGTGCCTACGAATGACGGCGGCCTCTCCAATAATTTTCGTCCTTCTAAATTCGGGACATTTTCCTGAAATGATTTCTGGAAGAAACGAAACCACTTTTATAAAACTGCTATTTGTCACTGATTCTCAGAACCCAACAGGCAGAATTCTTTGTTTCCACTAGAATTCACGAAGTTATTGGCGAAAAATGTACAAAAATAATCTGTGATGTTCTGTTATTATTTGTCATTTATTTATATTGATGCTGATAAAAATATTCTCAGGTCTCAGTTTAAAATACGTAGAGTTATTTCCCTTGGTAGTTTAATTTGTGTAGTTGCGAATTAGTTTACGATGGAAAGAAACAACGTTGACACAAAAACAAACAATTAAGGAATTCGGTATAATTCTCTGAAATACGGGTAGATGAGCGATGTTTGCTGGGTTTGTGCCCCCTAAATACTCAGTATCCCTGTGATTTCCGGCGGCTGGTTCTTTTCGTCGGTAGAAAACGGATTCTGGTAAAGAAAACAAAAAAAAAAAAAACTGAATGTTTTTTTGATATAAATTAGTGAAGTCTGTATTTAGATATTGAAGATTTTACTGATGAAGATATCGTTTGTTCCGTGTTTATTTTCTGGTCTTGAGATTCTAAAATTGTAGTCGCGGTACGATATGTATTAATGGCGAGTAGTTGTTAGGCCTGTTTACTGCCTGTAAAACCGTTATATTACTACGCGTGACGGAGATGGATGGTAAAATCAGCCATTGCCGGGTGTAATCTGATTGTGAATTAAGCTTGTTACTGTTTTCTCTCAAACAATTGTAAACAATATGACTGAGCTTTATTCCATAAAGAATTAACTTCATCCACTGCTGTTTCTGTTATGTTCTGTTTGTTCTCTTGGAAGAGAGGAGGACGGCCAGCGAACTGGGAGAGGGGAACAATGGCGTGGTCAGCGAACGCCATTTGTTGCCAGGTAAGTAAACTCTGGTGTAATTAACTGGAACTGTCCGTGATGGCGATTAAGAGCAAACTCTTCAGTGCCCAAAACAAGGAAACTGTTGATGCAGAGAGTAAAGACGGCAACGGAAGTTGCGACAAATGGAGGGAATAAGAAGGAAGCGACAGGAAAAGTCAAAGGCTAAGGATGGTAAATAGGGTTAAAAATGGGAACAAAGGAAACTTTTGTATATTGATGGAGAAATCTCCGAACAGTCGCTGGTAGCCAGTTGTCATACATTGAGGGGAATTCCATTGATAACCACTTTATTCCACCATCATAAAGAATGGTGTCCACCTGAGAACACGATGGACCAGCAGCTACTGTTCAAGTTGACCAAGAATCAAAGTTGAAATTCGTGTAAACGATGATAATCTAAGAAGACAAAAATGATGGAAAACATCAAAGATGTTAAATAACGATGTTATGCTGGGTGGGTTTGGGCTCCTCTCAAAAATGCCAGTCTTTGGTTACAGAGAGAGAGCAAGAACTTACCTGATTCTCCAAAGTGACAAAATCCTTCAGTGTCTCGTGTGAGAGCTTTATCGCAAATTGAAGGTTGATGTTTGTGTTTCTAATGATTCTAAATAGTGGTCTGGGCCAGATAATCCTATTCCTTCCTTTACAAGGGCATCATCAAGCTCCTGTGAGGTTTGTGGGAGCACAGGGCATCTTGCAACGGTAGCCTAAAGAATGTTCCAGATGCGGTTGATTTGTTAAGGTCTGGAGAATGAGGCTGCGGTTGACTTTATCATCCATGGGAATGAAGTTATTTCCAAAAGCTGCACCGTTTTGTTTCAGTGAACGTCTAAGGATCTTCACCATGTACGATAAACCAGCCATGGGGCTGACCTGAAACACATGAAAACCAGCCTTGCCATAACAGCTAATTTCTCTTACAATCAACGAGCCACCTCGATGGCGGTCATGTTCGGTACTGTTGGCATCTCGAAATCTCTCTGGCCAATTACACGCTGTTTGTAGTAAGACATTGACACTTGATGCATTTTGAAGGTTAGATTTCAGGTGAGATTCTGTATGGGAACAGTTTCTTCTCAGTTACAAAGGCTAAAACAAAACAATCTTTGATATGTTGCTGTCTTGGAAGCTCTGAAAGATGAGGTTATGGAGCATAAGTAAATTGTACTATATAAATAATATTCTCAGTTGGTTTTTAATCATTTGATCCTTAGAAAATGTATTCATTTCAAGAAAAACATCTAATCTAGATTCTGATATTAAGAGGTTCAAAGTTTGTGAAATGTGTAGGAATATTTGGAGGAATGCATTTAGTTGTAGTTTGTGCTGATTTCTTTAGTTCTGAGTGAAATCCAGAGAGATTACACTGTTCTTAAACTCAGATAGTGATGTCTTTTATGTGTGCATGTTGTACAGGGTACCCATCTTGCTTCAATTCAGTATCTGTAGCCATTTGAATAATTGGAATTTGAAAATGATATACTGATTTGATTGATAACTTGATAACTTTTTTTCTTATTCTGTGTACAAATCAGCTATTGTTTCATTGCAAAATCACAAAATTTTGGAACAGTCCTAAAGAAATGACTGCTTCTAACAAGTGTGGTGGCCATCTTAGTTAATGAACAGCAGCACACGTCAAGCAATTTCACGAACCTTTGCCATCTTGAGAAGAATTTTCGTTTTGTAGAATGCCTACATTTTTGCCATGAGTGATGATGAAAATACTTGTGATGGTATTGTGAAGCACCTTGCTGACTGAGAAAAATTTGATAGGCCACTTGATGAATTTATAATTTTGAAGCAACTGCATTGGTGGGCTATACAATATATTCATGACATTGTGTTACTGTATCAAAGTTAGGGTTGTGACTTGAACTAAAAAGCTAAAATGATCAGAAAATACTAAGACATTTCAGATAGCTGTAGATCATATTTCAGCATAAACAGGTATGAAAGAGATCATCCTTAAGATAGTAGATTATATACCAGAAAATTATGTTGCATGTTTTTTTTTCTTTTACTGACTTAGAAATATAAGCAGCTGTTATGAAGAATGATTATTATAAAATTCATAACAAACATCATGTGTTGGTCTTCAGAAACAAACTCTCTAATTCATGTGTTACCCGAAAGAATATACACTGTACAGTATCCCAAAGATGATGTGTGAGAGTAGAGAAAAATAAATTCTAATTGACCCGGATTTAGGTAAACATTATTTGATATACATCATCAAATGTAGACCTTCCAGTTTTATTCATTTCTTTACCATACAAATAGCAATTTTTTGTAAAATATGTGCAGATTTGTGGTGGTGATTTCTCTTTAGCTTCTCATCTGTTTCTGCTAATTTTCTTTTGGTTGCATTTCCTGTCTGGATGCAGTCTTCAGTTTCAATTAGATCTTAAACAAAATAGGTCTTTTCAAATTGCATAATAAAAGAAAATTCTCAAGTCTGAAAAGATTTAGATAAAGAATTAATGTGCTATATGCTTCCACAAAATTGAAAAATCCTGAAATTACGTTTTGTAGTAGATTTCCATTGTAGTTGTAATAAACAACAATTGACAGTTTTCAAATGAGTCTTGGAGGAGTCCCAACATTTGTAAAATGGTGAATTTTAAGGATCTACACCATATTATCTCAATATTGGCTTTTAAGTGATATTTTTTTCCTTAAAACCAACTTTATACTAGTTTTCTGTATCTCTTTGTATGCCAGCCCTGGTTTTGAGTTCTGTTGTCTTGCATTATCAAGGGTGTTCTTACAAGCATCAGGAATCGTAGGATAAACCATATTCAGGTCATTTCACAATGACTCTGGCTTGGAATATTTTCCAATCATGGCCATGCTGACAAAAACACTGATTTAGTTCAAATGCTCTCTCAGTCCCTGAGCATATGTACAATATACATTTGAAAGGCAAGTTAACTTTCCAGGCCTTTTCTGCTACAGGAATTCTTAATTAACATGTAGCATTTAGCACACCAATGTCAACAAACATAAATCCGCTACCATTTGCTGTCTTGGCAATGTTGTTTGTTCCTTGATGAGAAGATGACTATTAAATGAAAAATCCAGAGGTCAAAGTGTGCAACTTGGGGACACTTTTTTCTAATTATGCAGAATAGTCCAATTCTAGATGCACATCTTTTCTGCCGGCTCTACAGATGAAGTCTTTTGGCATACAGGATTTAATTGCCCCTTATTTTCATTGCTGTTTCTATTTTTACTTTTTGATGGATTTTCATTTTTACTGATTTATTTGGTTTTTTTTATTTGCAACCAATTTCTGGCCTTATTTTGTTTCATTGCAGAATTTGTTTCATAGATGCCTCTCCAAATGTTTTAAATGGTTTTTTTCACTGCATTGTCTTCTCCTTCCAACAAATTGAGAGTAAATGTTCATTTGACTAAGTTTGCAATTGAGCCTCAATGATGATAGATCCAGTGCTCTATAAATTACCTCATGCCATTATTACTGACTGATTGTCTTCTTTTTGAGCTCCTAGATGTTCAAAATTTGTATTTGACATCCATCCCTTTTATTGTCTGAAAATCTGTTGGTTGAATTCTTGGAGGAATTTACTTAATTGTTTATGTTTCTTATTGTGTACATTTACAGGCTCATACACGCACAAGAAGGCTCTTGGTTTTTATTTGATCCCTGAGCCTTACAAGGTCTGTTTGAAAGTGGTTTTCTCTGATGTTTCTCTGTCATTTTGTTTCTGCATTGTGCCTGTAGCCAATCAGTAGGCAGAAATGTTAACAACATGCGACCATACTGAAATACCAAGCTACACTTATGAATGTGATCCTCAGATTGCTCACTGGTCTTATATTCACACATAACATTGTCAAAATCAGCCCCACATTGAACTTTTTTTTTTTTAAATTGTGATGGCTATTTGGAAAGACGTGATTATACAATTATTTCAATGTTGTTTCCAAATTGAAATATAATCTTCAGTTCAAAGTTTTAAATCCATTTTATATTTATAATTTCTTCGTTAAATATAATTTACATGTAGCGATAGATGATTGACTCGTGTATATTTTTCATTAAAAATACAATAATCTAAAAAAATTGCAAAATCTCATTTTGACCTGGTGGTCCACTTAATTAAATCAAACAAAACTAAGGTTAATGGCCCTAAATTTCAGCATATATAGGGCCTAGGAGTCTGTGCAGGATAACATTGACTCGTGACTTTGAATTTATATTCAGATACCTTGTATTAAAAAAGAGACTATGTTTGAATCTGAATACATTTCAGTCAATTGTCACATGATTCATTATGGTTATTAACACTTGTGTAATTTGAAGTTGCTTTTCCTCTCAAATATGCTGCTCAGTTCCTATCTTGATCGTACCTTTGCTGGCACTTTTGTTGTTGCATTCATTTGCATGTTTCGGATTGATTTTACTCCAAGCTGCAGTTACTCTTTCTCAAACAGAGAACTAATCGGAGTACCCTAATTCAGCTCAGGCTAAAGCCCAAACTATTGATATCTTAAAGACGATTAAACTACCGCCTCTTGAAGAAATGGAATGTGATTAAAAGCTGTCTTCCATCAGAGGGATATTCACTATTACCAAAGCGCAAACAAAAAAGAAAATGTGAAAATTTCTAATTGGTACATTGTTTTAGGAACTACAAATAACAGAAATTTTTAGCTTTAAAGCTCAGCTCAGCTGCATATTAAAAACAAAAAACATTTTCAAGTTTTGAAATTCTCAGTTTCTCTACATAATACGATATATAGTGAGTTTACTACAAGGTAGGTCAGTCATTAAATTCAGTAATGGAAATAATACAAATAAAAAAAACAAACAAAATTCTGTTATCTGAAACAGAAACTCTGTATACCTTTCTAGCAGAAGGTAGTCTCGTGTTTACAGAGCATCCTTGGTAAAGTCAAACACCCAATACTCTTCTGAACGCTGAGATTCATAGTTGAAAAAAAATATGAATCTGCAAATTGTGCAATGGATTTTAGTGGTGACTTCATTTCCAGTCATTGCCAATCCATGTTTGATCGAATGGTATGGACAGTGAAGCACATGGCTGTCCATGAAAGCTTTCAGCAGTCTGAAGAGAGCAAAATTCTAATAGCCAGTGATCTTTTCTGCAATGGTAACGAGCATGCTCAAGGATGACCCTCATTTGTTTAAGTAAAGGTATAAAAGAAGCAGTTTCAGCATTCAATAGCTGGAATGAAGAAATATTATTTTGCATGAATAAAATAAGATCGAATCCAAGTCACCAAGGTTTTGAAGTTAGGATATCTTTTGTTTACAAATTCGGAGAAGGCATCTTTATCTTTAGAAGGTAACGGCAGACTGCTCATATTCTAGTCTCTGCTTCTGTTATCTCAGTGTGGAATAAGATTAGAATTACATACTTTGAAAGTGCTTAGCTTGGCAATTATTAAGCTACAAATATAGCTTTATGCATTAATGACTTATTTGAATGCCTAATTTGGAACAAAAATAAGTCTTATCATTTAAAACAATATTTGGAATCTACATAACAGTTATCCTAGGAACTATATTTTCACAGCATTATCTGCCTTGGGCTTCATTTACTGATAAATGAAATGTGGATGTCATCTGCATAAAATGAATCATTTTGATAAAAGTAACCTTGGTTGAGTCCTTTTTGTTGTTGTTTTGAACTTGTGTAAATTGGTTGCTACATATTTACCTACCTTTGGAAGGCCAAACCTTTAATTGAAGAACAAAATTAACAAGGGTGAGGGGCTGCATTTGAATTATTTAATGGTGCAGAATGAACAAGTTTTATAAATCATTAACACTATTTTGCTGTATAGAGAAATAAGTGAGAGAGAGAGAGACCATGAGGTATAATGAAAAAGATTTCTGATTGAATTTATTGTGCTAATATCCTGTCTGAATATTTACAGGGTACCTTTCAGTGTAGTCACTTTCCACATGTATGCACTTAATCCAGTGGTTCTATGTATTTTTCCAATGTCTGATGCAGAGTATCTTCCATATTTACAATAATCATAGACACATGGTTAAGTCTCCCCTTCAAGGTATACTTTATTTTGGGAAGAGCAAAAAATCTAATGGTGCCAAGTCTAGTGAACAGGTTGGATATGCAATAATAGGCATCAATATTTGGCCAAAAAATGATGATTTACTGAATGTTGCATTGTCTTTACTTTTAGTCTCTCCTGTCTTGCTTTCTATGATTTTGGTGATGATAGTGTTTGTTTCCATTGAAAGAATTGATTCATGGTTTCTGGATCACAGCCACAAGCCCAAGTACCAATGCTTGTTATAATGTTCTGAAGAATTCCGTACAATTTCCTGTCTGCCATTTAAAATCCTGGTGTAAGGATGCAATGTTCTTTTTACATGCTTATTGAGAAAGCACAAAGAGACTTGGCAGATAGATAAAGTATTATCTAAGTCTGTGATATTTGACTTTTGGATATTGACTTATTATTCCCTAACATTCATCAAAATTTGGTTGATGCTCACCTGCCATCTTGAGATATGCCAGTCACTTCTGGTATGCCTGTATGCTGCTACACTTATAACACATGATTAGTTCAGAATTATGCACCATTGCTTCAGGTGTTGTATTATCATAACTATGACTACATTGAGACTTCTTATATCACATTTCAGTTATTGATGTTTCGGCATAGAATTCCATCTATGAACATTTTGTTCACACCTTTTATATAAATGACTTTTTGTTTGAAGATATCTTTATATTCAAATGTTTACCTTTTTATCTTGGTTGCAGTGTTGGACAGCACCATATTCTATGTGGCTCCTGTTTTTGAGCATATTTTCATTTTCTGGTAAGTAATAGAATATGTTTGATTTTTAATGCAATAAACTTTGAAAGTCAGTTATTGTATGAAACATGCAAACATTTTTTGATTAGATAGGAAGTATCCAGTAACTACTGAAGGACAATATAAAGCCAAATTTTTGTTTGTAAAAGGAAGTGGAATTCATTTACTTGATATACTTTCTGAGAATAATATTTCAAATTCATTTCCATTCCTTCTTAAAAGAGTTTAGTGTTGTGACATTCTCTGCTGAATACCGCCTTTTGGATAAACTCACAAACTGCTGTTAATTGTATGTGTTAGAATTTTATTTAAGATCCTATTTCATTGCAAAATACATGGTGTAAATAGTAATTTAGATAATTGTGTAGTTTAACATACTTTATTAAAATTAATGAACTTGTAGTAACACTGTTTTGTGCCTCAATCTATAAATATATAAAATCTTATTACAATTAAATAAAAATTTATGTAAATGAGAATTAAATCATATTTTCTTTTGGATATTACACAAAGAATTAGGAATTTTTTTTAAAATTCCATTATCAGCTCTGATGTCAGCATCATATATATATATTTGTGAAAAAAAAATAAATAGTTTAACATTAAAATATAATTTTTATGGTTTGTTATTGGAAGATGGAAGTAGGAAAGGAATTACTAGAGTTGAGCACAATGTGATACATTTACTTTGCATATAATTTGCAGTCATAATATTAAAGTAAACATAAATGCAAAGGTTTGTAGAGGAGATATCATAGATTATGATGGAAAATTTTTAATAAGTAATGATAAAGGAAAATCATACTAATGAAATAACTGAACAAGAGAAACTACTGTATTTTTTGGCATTTAAATCAGTACCTTTTTCCTCAGGAAGTCAAGGTTTTGACTCAAACTCCAAATTGACTAAATTATTGACAGTCATTGAAATTGCTTTGATGATTTAAAAAAAAAAAATTTTTCTGAAATAAACTGTAAAATTATTCATTTGAATCAAACGACATGGATTATTTCCAGGAATGTTTACTAATTAGGTGAGCATTTCACTGTTAATGCACTCGCTGAAGTATATGGAATTATTTAACCAACAACTAGCCCATGCTCACCAATTACATTCTATCTATATGTAAAACATATTCCCAACAACTCCTCCACCCCATCTTAAAATGCCTCCTGTAAAGTCACGCAAATCTCACACGGTATCTTTTTAAGCTAGAAGTTGTAAAGTTTGTTGTGGTATTATGGCCAAACATGGGAAGTAAGGTGTAAGGGATTGGCATAAAAAGGAGGATACATTACACACTCTAAAGGCCAAATAAGTTGGTGTCTTTACATCTTTTCCTATATTACTTTTACTGATGTGTGGTATTCATCATGGAAATTTCTTGGATGTGTGTATCATTTCATCCAATCAGAGATCAGCTGAGCGTGTTGATTTTTGTGTTGGCCTAGGTGCAAATCCAATATGTCAGATAACTTAATAAGAGAAATTTGGAGTTGAATTTCTTCATTTGAGTGTGCTGTATTATCTCAAAATGACAATGTCCAAGTTAGATAAAACTGACACGTTTGGCTTTTTAAAGAATGAGATTCAATAATACAAACGACAGAGATGTTCTGATTGATAATGTGATGCAGTGAATAAAAATAGACACTGGGTTTTGATACCTGAACCTCGCAGTATATTTTTCAAATATCTCTCCTTGATTATAAACATGTTTAAAAGTTATTCCAACACCTCATTTATCTGAAAGATTGTTCCACAAAGTAGTGAAATGATATGCACAGGCAGCTCTTTAATATTTGTGAGCATAGAAATACTATAGGCAGCAATGTGATGTGAAGGTATTACGAAAGACTTGGCATTGTTCTGACTGGTTCAAACAATGTGACCCCCCCCCAAATAATTTAGGTTTTGCACTTAAGTGGGAAAGTGCTGAATGAAAACTGGCTTAAAGTTGGTAGCTATAGTTAGTGGTTAAATGAACAAAAAAACTTGCTTTTGAAGGAAAAAAGTGTGATTAATACAGGGAGGTTTGGGCAATTCATATTGAAATGACAAATTGAAAAGAGCAGCAGCACGTACAGCTTGTAGATATAATGAAAGTCATTTCAGCGATGTAAGCTGCACGTGTTAATATTTTGTGCTGCATACAGAATGTAAATAAATTGCATGTAAATATTTTTGAAATTGTTTTATTACTTCTATAAAATAATCTGAGTTCTGAAATTTTTTCTTTCTTTTAAATATATTAGCACCACTTCATGGTTTTAGTATTTAACGAACAGGAAACAGTTTACATTTAAATCTGTTAGAGAAGTGGTGGCATAGAATGAAATGAAAAATAGCAGAAAAAGTAACCAGAAACTGGGCACAACAATTGGGATTTGATATCAGGAATTATACTAGTCCAGTCAGATAACAGGCTTTGAGGTGGTGGCTTCTGCCAATAAATCCTTTATACAAGTGTACCAGAATAAAACATATTGCTCAGAAAGAAGATAAATGTGCTTTTTTTCTTTTTTTTTTTTTAATACATTTATTTCTGGTGAAAACATGGATTTTCTTTACTTTTAATCTTAAATCTTTTAAAAATAATCTTAAAAACCTGTATTTGTTGGTGTTTCTTGTTTGGTTCTAAATAGGTGACTGATCATAAATGAACATTGCACACAGTTATTGATGTTACACTTTTGAAGTATGAAGAACACACACACACACACACACAAGCCATTTCTATTTATTTTTAGCCACCATTAGACATCTTCCTGCAAATATTTATGCTGTTTTAATTCTTTATTTTTAAGGAGCAGTTACCTTGACTGGGCCACAAAATGTGTTGGAGAACAAACCCGTGACATTTATTTGCAAATATACCTCTACCTATTCTTTGGAATGGTTTAAAAATAACAGATCTTTTATAATATGCATTAAAAGCAGACCATGTACCTCTGCGACTGGCTACAAATCAACAGTGAATCGGACAACATCAGTGCTGCATATAGAATCAGTTACCATTGCTGACAGGTGCTGGAAATGTAAGCCTGACCTTGTTACATCACCAGAATTTTGTTTGAATGTAGAGAGTAAGTATTCTTTCTATTATCTTTGTAACAAATGAAAACAATTTTTATTATTTAAAATGTAAATAATTTTGATGTTACTTTAAGATTGATTTTAAAAACAAAAAAAAATTGCACAAACTGGATAGATCACAGATTATTTTTGTAAATTCGGTTAGAATATTTTATATACTGATATATTAGTATCAGACCCTTTGTTAATTATCATAAAGGTACTTGATCATGCTATTTACTCTTTTCATATTATATTATTATTATTATTATTATTATTATATTATTATTATTATTATTCTTATTATTATTTTATTATTATTATTGTTGTTGCTGTTGTTGTTGTTGTTAAAATTGCTGAACCTGGAAAAAGTACTCTGGTTAAAATTCATTGTTGATTAGTTTTAGTTTGTACCCAATTGAACAATTAAAATTTTTGTCTGAATCAGGCAGAATCAATTTGTTTGTTTGTTTTGTTTTTTCTGCTAATGGAAGCAGAATTTTCTGAAGATGTTTTGTGACCAGTGGTAAGAGAGATCAATGCAGTTGACAGTGGGTCTTCAAGATTTCCATTTGTCTGAAGTGACCTCTGAGTACAGAAAATCTCTGAAAACTGCATTTGATCTAAACAGCTGTAAATCTGACCAGTTTTTCCCACCAAAGAACTTGCTAAATAACATATTTCTAGAATCAAACTGATTACACACGAGATCTATTGGTAAGCAGTGATCTGCTACAAATGAAATAGCGTTTTACCTAGCAAATTGATCCTTTAAAGGACTTTTTCTCTGGTTGGTATATGCGAAAGGTTTGGGAAATAAATATGGGTTCAAAACCAATTTCAGCAACAAGATAATAAAACCTGTAAATTCCAAGCTTTCTAGAATTTCATACCTTTTTTAAATATTTATTTTAAAATAAACTGATGTAGCTTATTTTTTTTGTTTTCCTTTTATTTACATTTTCATATTCTTTTTCCTCATCAAATTCAAAAACTAATTTAGTGGGAAATGAATTATTTTAATTAATCTTTTGCAGAACTTGGCCATAATATCACGTTAAGTGGAAAAACACTTGATCCTGATTCACTGACTGCTTGGATCGATTGTTCAAACCCTTATTACAAAAATGTAGTATGTTATTATAAAGTAAGTGCCTTTTTTAATTCTGTTTTATGGTATTATTATTATTATTATAAAAAATTAGGATCCATTTTTCATGTTGTTGTATGGTTATGTAAGTATAACAAACAAATTTATAGAAAACAGCATGTTTGCTGCAGAGAGATGGAGACGTAGTTGAGAACGTCAATTCTAGATTAGTTGAGCTTTTCACAGTCTGGTGTACAGCCTCACCAGAATCTTTCCTAAACGTTTTGAGTGAAACCCTCTCAATTATGGCAGTGTTCATTCTAAGGTGTACATTTGGACCTTGGATGTGTTTGTAGGTACCAGCAGCAGGTAATCAGTTTGAATGAAATCCTTAATCGTGCAAGTTTACTGGGAGGTTACAGGGAGAAGGGTTAAAATTAGTTAAATTTTTAAATCATTAAATGTTTAATTAAAAATATACCAGTGTAAAGATGGAAACGTCTTAATTGCTTTTGTCCTTTGCTTCGTTAGTAAATATCTGACGATTAAAATATCCTATAAATGGCCATTCTTCAGGCTGTGGAATGCTAGCCAGCATCAGGTCACACATCACACATCGCTTTACTTTTTTGTGACAAGTTGTTGACCAAAATCATCTCTAAAAGTAGCATCTTAAGCAGGAGAAGTTGAGCTTTCATCTAGTACCATTTTTAAGAATGATTGTTTACTTGTGGGCTGAGATATACAATTAATCATAAGGTGAATTTTTATACAGTTTTTCTGCATTTGCTATCAAATTTGAGTTATGGTTAAAGCTAAAATCTCACAAATATATCAGCCATTTTTTTTTTCATTTTATCTTTTGTAATGTAGAAAATAATTCCAGACCTTGTTAGGTTTATTACTGCAGAAGTATTTTGTTCTTTGTATTCATCAATTTGATAGTTAGCTAAAGATTTTAGTTAATTTTATTATTTAAAATAATCATGAAATTGTGTTGATTTTCACAGTTTTGCCAATTTTAGTAGAGATTTATAAGTTTTTCTTTGTTGTTTTCTCTTCAGTTGTTTGCAAGTCTTATAGAGTATTTACTTCCTAACTTAAAAAAAAAAAACAGAAGGATACAGAAATTTGATCTGAAATATTTAAATATACGAGCCATTTAAAATTGATTAATTTTAAAGGTTTTTAACTCATCCATTTGTAACAGTTAATCTGCAGCAGTCATAATTCAGGGATTGCTTTGGCTTTCTTATTTAGGATATCTTTTATACACAAGTTAAATATCCAGTGATTTATCACAGATGGTTGAGGTACGATCAAGCCATCCTACAGAAAATCATGAGTCAGACAGAACAAAGCACAGTTTGTCATTTACATTGTTTGAACTCTGCTGAACCATATGATGATAAGTGTGCATAAGAGAGATTTTATACTTGTTTCACGATATTGTCAGCGTTCTTAAAATTTGTCACAGCATACTACTTTGAAAAAGTAGCATTTTTAAAATCAAAAGCATTCTCAGTGGCTTGGAGAGAGAGAGAGAGACTCACACTCTCTCTCTCTCTCTTCAGAATCTGTGATTTGTACAATCTGCTAAATGGTTTTAGTAACCATTGGACCTACCCCAATTTACGGCAAAATAATACATAGAAAACTTAAAACTTGTAGAAATAAAAAGAAATTATGTAAAAATACAAGAGCTTCAGCTTTTAGAATTAGGCAGTAAACTGTGTAAAAGACCAAATTGTTTTGTTTTCTTCTGTTGTATTTCTTTAAATGTAGATTTTGTTACATTTTTACTGTAAAAATAATCACTTTTTTGTTTTTTCCAGAATAAAACTACCACTAAAGAATTTGATCATGTAATATCTAAGCCTGTGTCAAATTGTTCATCACCTGCTTTCAAAAAGACTCTGGTAACTATAAATGTCACAGCTCAACAGCTACTCTCATCAAGAAATTATTCTGCTTACTGTAAAGCAACCTTTGGTGGGTCTGAGGCTAATCAAACACTGACAAGCAATGAAATAACATTTTGGATAGCTGGTAAGTCAGTCATTCATTTTTACTTAAAATCTATTTTCTGTTAAATGAAACTTGTAAATACAATTTCTTAACTTGCTTGAAGATAAAGCATGATGACTATCCATTTTGTAATGCAAACTATTGCCATGTTGTTTTGTTTCCTAATTATTAACAGAGGTTCAGCAACTTTCTTGTGAGTTACTATTTGCTACGAACACTTGGTAATGACACATTCATAGATGTAAGTGTTTGATTTTAAATCTCTTAATTTCAATTTAAACTGTGCATGAATTAATTTTGGTTTGCTCTCACTCATTTTAATTAAAAACCAAATATACTTACAGAGCGTAGTTTGAATTAAATTATTTAGACTGAGTGTTTGACATGAATTTGGTTTAAGAATGACATTGAAATATGAGAGTTTGGTGAAATCCAGAGCTCTGATAAATGGTTAATTGGAAGATTTCCTTTTAAGTATAAACTGTAAATACTTGGAATTGTGCATGTTTGCTTTATATAGATGTTTAGTTTTGAAAACTTATATATAAAAAATATTTTTTAATTAGTGATGAGAACTATTCATTTATTGCTCTGGTTACTGATTAGGTGGAAGGCAGAGAGTGTAGACTTGTTGATGGTTCATTCATTCCCTGCAGAAAGAATTGCCAAATGAAATTGTTTTCTAAATATTTTCTCAGAAAAGAAAAATGTAAGAGGAGAGAAACATGCAAAGAAAAATAAGGGAATAACATATGAACATAATGTAAACTTTAATTATTTCTCTTTCTCTCTCAGAATGATGGAGAAAGCCAGGAAGGCTTTAGTCTTCAGGATATCATTAACCTGAGAGGTCAGGCATATACTCTTGTGCTGGTTTTGGACTGCCTCAGACTTTGTGGAGTATTTGATATGCACCATAATTATATTTAATGTCAGCAACATTTACTTTTTCTTTTCTGCTACATTGGCATATCTGCTTAGTAAAACAACCAGCCGCAATAGATTATTTTCCATGGATTAATTGTAATATCTGGTCATCTTTTCATCTAACAGCTTGGTTTATGCTGTTGAGTTAAAATATGTATATTAACTGCCTAAGAATGAAAAGGTTTGTCCCTGAATATATCCCTATATCATAACAAAATATCATTGTGTAGTTCACTAGAAATGTAGGTCTATATTACTTCAGTAATAAAATTAATTCTCAAGTGGGTGTCCAAGTTGTCTGTTGGCCAGTCTATTGGACTGATAAGGCTGATGGCCTGAGTTCAAATCTTGATCAGGGCCGGCTGGGTTTAATGTACCTTCATGTTTTCTTCTCTCTTTTTCTCTCACCAGTTGGCCACATGGGTTTCCACTCAATTTTGGTTTTGATCACAGAAGAGTTCTAATAGGGACTTTTGCTTGTGGTTTCTTACACTGAGACGTGTTTATGCAACCCACTCATGTAAGTGAGTAAATTTGATCCCTAATCCCATAATTTAATTGGTTAAGTGTATGGCAACAGTGACAATACTCATGCATAAAACTATGTATGTCAGCTTTTTCTTGCTAGGATAATTAATGGGTTTCTTGCACCTTGATTTTTTTCATTTGAATCAGGTTTCCTCAGTTCTCAGAGAGTAGTCATATGTGAGTTTGGTGCTTTCCAATATAGGAATTTTTAATGAATCCATGGGCAAGCCATGAAAAAGTAAGGTAGCTGTTTCTCTTGGTGTAGAGTATAATTTCTGCCCCAAAACCCGTCGGCATTCTCTATCTGTTTACAAAGAGGGCAATATTTGTTGACAGATCTCTGCATAAACCCACTTCCTAAGAACACCTAAGACAGATTCAGTTACACAATAGGCTGCACCCACAGACCAGATTGCTGACCTTGTTCATACAGTGTATCAATACATTGATGCCTTGTATAAGGCAAAGGGTTTCAGCATAAAGTGTTAACTCAACCTCTGTTTTTCCATTGCTCTGGTTTCAGTAAACAGGTGTTCTTTCATCAACCCTCTGTTCATTGCTCTAGAAAGGAAAGTGTTGGTGCACACACTTGTTGCCAGAGAATCTGAGCCGAAATAACTTCTTTGTAATAGGCACACAATGAGAATCAAATCAATGAATTCCAGCACACACATTTTATGGATGATATATCCAAAAACAATCTTTACCCTTTACAAAACATTTGGTAACTAACTCTTACATTTTGTCAGTCATGCAGTAACATCCCTACAGCTTTGCAGCCTCAGGCTATCATCGCTGCTTTCATGTGAGTTGCTATAGTGCAATCCCTCGTCCTGATAGACTGGATAGTCAGTATCGATTGGTGAGTTGAGTTTGCAATCAAAAAGTTTATTTTCAATGAATTGCTCATAAATTATTTATCATATAGAAACTGATTTATCTGTTGTTATCTTAATAACAGCTAGGGGTAATATGTACAGTTAAAGAGCCCGTGATTCTCTCAACTGTTACCTACCTACCTCCTGTTTCTCTTGTCAGAATATGTTAATTAAGCTGTTGGCCGTACAGCTGTGTGATGAAAAGCTTTGATTGCTGCTGCTTTCCCTTTCTCTCTCCCTTCTGTTGCTTACAAAGGAATTTTGTCAAATGAGGACTTCATGTTTTAAAATAAGCTTCCACAAATAACAGATTTTGCATGTAATATGCAATTGAATTTGTTCTTACCTAAAATGCCCAAAGCGGTGTAGCTAATTTAGTTTTATTGATGAATTTTTGTTCTAACCTGAAGTCATTTCCTCTTCCAATTGGTAGATGACTGAGGACGGCATTGAAATATTCCAGAATTCATTAATTTTAATTTTATGATTTTTGAGTTTCTAAGTAAAAATGTAGAATTCAATCAATAAAATTCTGCATAATAAGATAAAAACAAGAATTATTTATGTAACTAAGAAAGGAGGTTTGGTATTCCAGTGTCTCTAAATGAGAAAGTTAATTCAAACCTGAATAAATCAGGTGGAATATTGGAATTGTGTGGGCCGATTGTATTTTAAAGGTCAGCCAGCATGAAAGGGGCAGGTGAATTCCTCGTTATTGCTGCTCAGCTTCTTATATTTAAACAAAACTTCATGACTGTGATACTTTTAAGCTGAGGTAATCTATTGAAAATTATAATTATAGTTTGTACTGCATTATTGAGAAGCAGAAGAAAACGTGTCAATCTCATCCAAGTACATTGGTTAATGAGTACTGTTTTTTTTACCATCTTGTTATCAAACTATGGACTTTTACAGCCTTTTTTCTGTTTACACACATCTGAAAATAAAAATTTGGGATGATTGGCTTCAGAGCAGGAGGCTGTAAGAGCTTGGTGATGAACAGTTATAGTTTGTAGGCTCAATACCAGCTTAGACCATTGTGCAAATAAAAGAGTAACCCTTTGTAGTATATTTGCATAATCAGAGAGTTATCCTATGGACTAATTCTGATAACGGTATTTGCTAATCCCAGCATCTTGTTGGTAAATGAAGCCTTTCATTACTTCCATACTTACATAAGATGTGGAATACACAGCAGCACATTATTGTAGCTTTCCTATGTTTATGGGCCCCAATTTGAAGAACTCTGCCAATGGCCTGATATATGATTGGAAAGGTTTCTGCAAAGAATGAAATGTGGTGTAGCTTTATAAAATTGGCTCCAGAGTATTGGGCATTTCCTTTACATGAAACTGGCTGATGGGGTTCACTTTGCCTTACTGTTATATGGATGTTACTGTAGTCTGCATTCATTTAGTTCTTAAGCAAAGTTAATGTTAGATAAATGAATAAATTTTAAATATTTATAGCTTTTCCTTAGCCTATGGGATATTTTTAATTCACTGGTTATAATATTATTTCATGCTCTCTATATATATATTGACAGATTCTTTACCACATATTTCAGCCCTGTTCAGGGGGATGTGTAGTTTGTGAACTGGAAAGGATGAGATCTGATGATGGATGGATAATTGATATGGAAGCAAACTATTGTAGAAAGAAACAAAGATGATATTTTAAAATTAAAAAATGTAATTTATATTTAGGAGATGATAGAAACTATGAAATGATCGAAACAATTTTCTTTACCGTCTCCCCCTAACCTTGGAACCAGACAACGTTTGTACCCAGTAGTTGGTCGTTCAGCTGAAGTTTTTTGGCTTTGATATTATATTTTCTCATTCACTTTCCTTGTGTATTTAGCGAATAAAGGGAACAGTTAACCCTCCTCTTATATTTTGGATCTATTGACCTAACCCTGGCTCCCAACAAGCTTAAGAGTTTTCTCTTATGATATTTTGTGACTTTTCATACTTTGGAGATTTTACCAACAGTAGGCATAGTAACATCTCAGCATAACTAATGAGTTATATTACAGTTTCCACACCGACAAAGCATGCATTGTTTTGACTGTTGTTTTTGTTTGTTTGTGTGGATCTAGAGATTTATTGGCAGTATAATGTGGTTTGACACTATCCATATCTCTCTCTCTCAGACAGACGGACAGACAGATTTATTTTCTTAAACAAAGGTTAAATAAAATCTGTATATTGAGATTAAATCAATCCTTTACATTCTGCTGGTCAATGGAATCAGTTGTTGTTGCCTTTTTTTTATAAAAAAAATGCAATGATGATTAATGCCAAATCTGTTATTTTTCTATATCCAGTCGTGTTTTATTTTTGAGAAATTACTTTTATTAAGTCCATTTGTTTCTTTACTCATCATTCCATAGTTAACCAAGAAATAGACAGTAGCCTATAGTCCAGTGATGATTTAGTAAAGATTTATTCATTAACTGTGATTTTTTTCAGAATCTATGAAAGAAACAGGTCATTGTGATAGTTGGTGTATCGCATTTTCAGTAACCACAGTTTACGGAGTGTTCCTGATTAATGCCACCACGATGATCTTCCAAATCTCCTCTATTCACCTGTTTTATGGTAAGGTTCCCTGAAACACTTTTTATGTGTGTAGCCTCATTACATTATAAGGTTAAACAGGAATTGTAAAAAAAAGCAGAAAAACAACTTTCTAATGATCTTAGTTTAATTAGGATTTTACTTTTAAATTAAAATGTTGCCCTTCTGTTAAAAGCAGTAGATATTTCTTTGAAAGTAGTTAGAATGTGAGAGTGACCAGTAAGTTAGGGCTTTAAAAAAATCTATCAGAATCACATTGCTGCATGCATTTTCAAATGAAAATAAACTCTCTTTTTATATTGAATCTCAAAATTTTCACCTTTTTAAAAACAATTACAGTATAACTATTTCAAGCTGTCATTATCTTGAAGTGGAAGACAAAAACATGGACTAGAACAGTGTATCTTTCTAAAAAAAAAAACATTTAAAGTAATCTTTAATTATGACAATATGGATTCTAGAAAGATGTTTACACTTGTAGTTATGCAATAAAAATGCTGTGAAAAATTACTAGAACGTGTTTCAAAAAAGTTTTGTGAGAGCTCTCTTGTTTAAAGAAATGATAGAATCTTGTCTAAAACAAGTTCCAAAATAAGGATGCTTATATAGTGCACTGAAATCAATATTTCAGGCAGATAGA
>JACATO010000241.1:0-27490 GCA_018389105.1 Nautilus pompilius | reverse complement strand
TAAAATCAATTAGACTAATCCATGATAACGCGCTGCCGCGAACAGTTCCTTCTTCTTTTTTTTTTGTTGTAAGCCTACATTACTAGTTCACCAAATTGATAACGCTACAATTAGAAGTTAATCTACCTTACAAGCAAGTGCAAGCTTTGTCATCCGATACCTAGGTCTACTGTATGCTATGTGATTACCGGCACCATCCCGGAGAATGGCAGGTTATCCCTTCCTCTCCTGGGTAGAAGGTGGGGGGAGGAAACCTGTGCGGAACCGGATGATAAAAGGAAAGCGCACTCGAGGTAGGTACCAAACATCAGCATGCAGACTGTTGAGACTGTTGAGCACGCTACCCGCCAGACATAACCCTGTTCCATCACTTTTCTTGAGAGAGAGAGAGAGAGAGAGAGAGAGATGAGAGAGAGAGAGAGAGAGAGAGAGAGAGAGATGACGTCAGTACAGAGAGAGAGATGACGTCAATAAGAGATGGAGAGATGACATTAGTAAGAGAGAGAGTGAGGGAGAGAGAGAGAGGAGAGAGGAGAGTGAGAGAGAGTGAGAGAGAGAGAGAGAGAGAGAGAGATGACTTCAGTACAGAGAGAGAGATGACGTCAAAAGAGATGAGAGATGACATTAGTAAGAGAGAGAGAGAGAGATGACGTCAATAAGAGATGGAGAGATGACATTAGTAAGAGAGAGAGAGAGAGAGAGAGAGAGAGAGAGATGGCGGAAGGGTAGTAAATAAAAGAAAAACTAGACGATCTAGGTGCGTAATGATTTAATGAAATTTTAAATTAAGCACGAAAGAAGTCTCTACGTGTAAAATTTCCGTTTCCTCTGTGTGTGTGTGAGTGCCTAAAACGATAAATTGGAAAACAGCTTGCATTTATTTGTAGATCCCTTATCGTTTATTGTACCATCGCCATTGATGAACCAGAGCGACTTATGGGCCGTCCACGTGTCAACCCCCACTCCATGGAGGATCGGTAACAGGTCGGGCTGAGCCACCTCTGTCACCAGTTCACATCTGTAGCGCCTGATGCCAGAGCCCCACGGAGCAAAGCCAACAGTGGCGCTGCTTGCTGCCTGGGCTCTTTTCAAGCTTGCCGACCCTGTCTTGCACCCAGTCACTTACCGCGTCACCTTCTAGAACGTCTGTAGCCACCGGTACAAGTCGACTGGAACTGACAAAATGTTGAAGGAGGGCAGAAATGTGGAATAGTCTTCTCCCTGATATCGCAGTGTAGTATACCCACAATAGTAACAAAGAAAAAAATTGTAAATTTGAAAAAAAACAAAATGTGCGACAAGCACGAATGTAAGTGGACGCTAAATATATCGAAATAAAGATGGCTTCAAAACAGATCCCTGCGATAGCTCAACCTGGAAGTTTTAGACATCGATGCTCCTTCTTCGTGACCGTATACTGACACGTCTGGGACAGAAGTGCCGAGTTTGTAATTCTTCGTATATATATATAATCAATAAATAATAATATAATTCGTGCCGAGTGATATTTAAACCTAAACGGCCAATGCTAAAGATTAGTCAACCAAATTTGACGTCCCCTTTTTCGAAAGATCCCCCCTACTTTTTGCAGTGGCAAACGGAAAGTAGGTTGAAAGCGCAAGCGATTGATGTTTCATTTGTATAAAACAATGCAACGAAATGGCGTCATTTCTAATCATTGGAGATCTCAGTTTGGCGACAGCTGCACGATTCCCGGTGGGGGGGGAAAGAATAAAGGGTTCGTATGATCTTGCTGATTTGGCTGTTAGCCATTTCTCCAGTTTTTTTTCCCTTTAATTTTTTATCGACATGATCACGCATGCAAACAGGTTAAAATATATAAAAAAAAAAAAAAATTATTATATATGAAAGAAAGCGTACAGCAACGGTCAAAAGTTTTGGTTTTTATCTAAAAAAAAATTTTAGCAAAATGTATCTTCAAATCATGCCCATGTCGCTTGACTCTCTCTCTACCCATGACCACTTTTAATTGCCTGCTTTCGAATAACTCTAATTGGCTCGCAATTGTCATTGTGATTTACGTTTTTTTTTTTCCCCTTTTCAGGGGGAAAAAAATCTATTCGCGTTAGATTCCAAATTGTCCCAGTTTCCAGTTTGGGTCATTTTTCTATTAAGCACGTGGAAACCTGAAAATTCGAGTTTATTTCGACTTTACCAAGCAAAAGTTTAAAATCTTTTCTGTTAAAATGTAGGATAAGGCTCGAAATTGGAAATTGTAATTTTTAAAAAAAATAACAGTATGCGGATGAGACGAGATTTCGTGAGGAATTTAACACATCCTCCATCCGATTGCAGCGTAATCAGACTTAATTATAGATCATTTAAAAAATAAATAAAAATTTACATTTGTACTTCCGGTACGTTTAATAATAATTTATGTTAAAAATCGAGAAAGCGAAATTCAATTAAAATTTTTTTTTTTTTTTTTTTTTTGGTGACGAATGTAGTTAGTTGCTTATGAAGAGACGCAAACGGAACTTCGTTTCCACTAGAAAATTGAGGAATTAAATATTAGTACAGAAAGCAGATTTTACGTTAAAATATTATCCTTTTTTAACGAAAGAGCTTACCCATAAAAAAAAAAAAACGTTTATTAATCCTAGCCCTCCTCCTGTCAAAAGTTATCACTGTGAAAGGCTTTGAAAAATGTGAACACAAATAAACTGCTTCGATACTTAGTGATTTTTAAATATTTTGATGCATTATTATCTGTCATTTGTTAACATAAGTTAGCGAAATTTATAAAGAAAAATTTAAACGCCAACAAAAGTTTTAAGTTGCCATCCCTACACTTTTTCCGTTAAATAAGATCATGCTCAAAGATACATCGAAAATGTTTTTAAAACCACATTTTTCATGAACGTGTCATTTTAAAAATATGTAACTATTTTTTGATTAGTGTAAATGCATACTTTAAATAACTTAATTGCTTATTTTTACTTTAGTCTCTAGTTCCAAATTGTAATTACTGTTATTTGAACTATTATGTGTAGAAGGGAATAATAAACAATTCATAGGACGAAATATCATCGTCTGTTCGTCATTTACCAACTGTCTTGAAAACTACAACACACATGTACATAATATTTAAATATCGCATTTGAAAGAAATAGACATGTGAAGTTAACCAAATGTCTTTTTTTTTTGCTTCCGTATAGCAGTCATTAAAGTCAGAGTAAGGATTATTTGTAATAATTTTTTGATAAAGATATTCAGATCAGTCTTGGCAGACAATTCCATATTCCAGGTTTTTAGCAGTAAATTTTTGTCAAGGTTTATGTATGGCAAAAAGCCTTCAAAGCACAATACAAAAGAACGAACATGGCAGATACTTTACCAGTGTAAGGAGAAACCACTTGTTACTAGTTCAGTTTAGACGAGGCTGATGTGATTACGTTATAGACGAGGCTGTAATTGACGTCATGTGATTATGTTATAGACGAGGCTGTAATCGACGTCAGGTGATTACGTTATAGACGAGGCTGTAACAGACGTCATGTGACTATGTTATAGACGAGGCTGTAATCGACGTCAGGTGATTACGTTATAGACGAGGCTGTAATCGACGTCAGGTGATTACGTTATAGACGAGGCTGTAATCGACATTATGTGATTACGTTATAGACGAGGCTGCAATCGACATCATGTGATTACGTTATAGACGGGGCTGTAATCGACGTTAGGTGATTACGTTATAGACGAGGCTGTAATCGACGTTAGGTGATTACGTTATAGACGAGGGCTGTAATCGACGTCATGTGATTATGTTATAGACGAGGGCTGTAATCGACGTCATGTGATTACGTTATAGACGAGGCTGTAATCGACGTCATGTGATTACGTTATAGACGAGGCTGTAATCGACGTCATGTGATTACGTTATAGACGAGGCTGTAACCGACGTCATGTGATTACATTATAGACGAGGCTGTAATCGATGAGCTAGGTTAAAACATGTAACGTTGATTATAGCTCATCAATATGTTTCATTAGGAATTATTTTTGCTGTAGCAACTAGCTCTCCGGTGATTTCCTGTAAGTAAATAATTATCTATTGTCGAAGTCAATCACGTGTTCTTTAACAGGTGAATGACATCCATCTTGATAAATTAACTTAGTGATTTACAGTAGTGATACAGATATACGATGTGTGAAATGTTTATTTAAAGAAGAATTGGTTGAATATCCGCTATAGAATAGAATTAAACCAGCGGATACTTGTACTTTTTTTTTTTTTAAAGTAAATTAAAGAAAATGCCATTTAGTTAGAAATGAGTTTTTGCAACAGCTGCTGGCGGGATCGGATCCCCACTGCAACCAGTTTAAAAAACAAGCATGGGATGAGTTGAAACAAAAATATCCGAACGTTTATAAAGTTTTAAACCTTCCTGTACCATTCAGAAACTTTAGAAACGTTCAGACGCATATGAACTTATTTACAAATCTTACCAAGCCAGATGTAGTCTACGTCATAATTGCGTGAGGTATCAAATTCTAGCAGACCACCAGCTAAAAAACCCACGTGTATTAAACATGCTCCGGCTACTCTATGAACGACTGCCTGTAAACAGCTAGATAAGCTGTAGTGGCTGCCATGGCAAGTAGCTACTACTATTGATTATCGCTGAACGTTATTTCGTGTCTGTGGATAACAACGTTTATGTTTTTCCCGAAAGGTTTTAAGAGGAAAATTCTTTACAAAAATATTTTTCAAAATTTAAAATAATAAAAGTTATTATTATTATTATTATTATTATTATTATTATTATTATTATTATTATTATTGACATACTGGTAGTCAGAAATGTAGACTCACCTGCATGTCCTTCAGCAGTGACACCAGGACACGTCAGATTCGCACTCACGGTTAATATTGCCCTGCTGACATCGTGCCCTTGATATGGCTATTGCAGAGGTCGGGTTGCGCATAGAAAACTTCCTTAGTCCGATAAGAGTATAAATCTCTAATCCGCCTGGTGACGGGACACCTCGAGTGTCTCCTTATTTCGGAACCTTTTACATGTTGGTAACACCTGGAGAAGACCTAGCGATGAGTTTAGACGCCAGTTTCGCCAGCCCCCACGGTTAAGTATGGGTGGTGTGGTCATGGTATGTTGATTATCCCAAAGCCTGGATAAATACACCTGATCTGGCATCTAGATAGGTAGACGGCTTAGAGCGAGCGAGCCCCGTCCTGCCGGGAAGCGGGTGAACCGTAGCAAAACAAGAGATAAATGGGTCTTCGCGCCGCGAAAGGTCTGGCTCGACCCAACACCAACATTGGAGAATTCCGCTCTGCCGCGTGTCTTAATCGCCGTGTTCCTAGGAGGTGAGAGGATCGGTGTGTTAGTTCTCAGCCACAAAGGCATTCTCCGGTGTTTGATGTAGTCCCCAGGGACTTGTAGGACGTAAGGGGAATAAAAGACGTTCCCCCGAACAACAACAACCTTCAGGGGAACACGTGAAAATGTTTTGCCAATACGTAAAAACAACCCATTGTGGGACGCAGTTTCAAATAGTCTAATTAAGCCAAACTAAATCGGCAGGTGCAGGGACGCTTGGGGACCCGTGTGCTGTAAACCTGTTACAAGGCCTTCGCCCTAGACCGCGGTTTGTTTGTGTTTATGGATCTCTGAGAATTCTGCTGGTGGGCGGGAGGACAATACACTCGCCCAGATTCCTAAAGTAAGCTTGTCCGTGAGTTGGCGTGTGCGACCGCTGATGCGAAATGGGCCTCCAAGACGCGAAGACTCATCTCTCGTAGGAAGTGCGACCAAGATGACACGTGCTAACTCGGGTGTTTTCTGATTTGGCTGCTCTCGGCCGATCTGATGCAGTTCAGCCCACAAACCGAAACCTTGTGGAAATAACTCGTACTCTTCAGGAAGGAAGGCCTGAACTGAACCCGCTTCCACCCACCCGGTCATCGCGCAAACAAAAAAAACAGAAATGGCCTACCATTGGCCAAGTCGGCGGAGAGCCGTCCAAACAAAACCTTTTCCAGAGACGGCTGCAAACTTCGGCCTCGCCAAGGTTCCGCCGATCGTCGGTAGAGCCGTTACGAGCCAGAATCGCGAGAAATTCGAAACGTCCGGAGACCCACGCCAGATCTACAATCCCAGCAGCGGAGCTGACACTCGGATAAAACACTGAGCCGACCAGCGGCATTTTGACGCAATATATTTTACCCGCCCTCTCGAGCTCTCTCTGCGCTCTCTCTCTCGAGAGAGCGCTCTCTTCTCTCTCTCTCTCTCTCTCTCTCTCCTCTCTATCCTCTCTCTCTCTCTCTCTCTCTCTCTCTCCTCCATCTCTCTCTCTCTCTCTCTCTCTCTCTCTCTCTCTCTCTCTCTCTCTCGCATCTCCATCTCTCTTCTCAAGCGCTCTCTCTCTCTCCATCTCTCGCTCTCTCTCACTCTCTCACTCTCATCTCTCTCCATCTCTCTCTCTCTCTCTCTCTCTCTCTCTCTCTCTCTCTCTCCTCTCTCTCTCTCTCTCTCTCTTTATCCATCTCTCTCTCTCTCTCTCTCTCTCCTCTCTCTCTCTCTCTCTCTCTCTCTCTCTCTCTCTCTCTCTCCCTCCCTCCCTCCCCACCCCCCACCCTACTTTCCCAGCAGACATTTCGGAGATAAATACAATGCTAACTTAAATAGTTCGACAACAGAACGAGATGCCGGGTCCAGACACAGTCGCTGACGGAACTGTTTTAAAGGACCTCGTTCATTTGAACTTCGCTGTAAATGTTCTGGTAAACCTTGACCGGTCGGCGCCATTGTTCCGCCGCCGACCAACGCTTTGACGATGATAAGGAATTTCGCGAGCCAGATCTTCTCTAATTGTTTTAAAGACTCGTCCCCCCCTCCCCCTTTGACTGTACAAGGGCACTGCTGGAGGAAACACGATCGACTAGAACTCCAGAAGTTCCACGTTTCCGCCGCCACTTGAAATTTTAATAATAACGCTGTTAAAACAGATTTTTGCGATACTCATATTTTTTTTTCTACATGAGAGAAGAAACCAGGGAAAGGGTTTCGGTTCCCTTCTTGCTTCAGAAGGCCGGAAGCGGACTTTGTTCTGGAAAGTCTCGGCGTTCAACGGTTCAGTACCTCCCTCCCTTTGGGCCGTACTGTACGAAATTGGCCGGCACATAATTACCTCTCTTATGGGACTGTTCAGCTTTAACAGACTGATATCACGTGGTCAACAGTTCAGAAAAAAAAAACACAAAACGCGTCGCTTTATCCCAACTGGCCTATATATATATATATCATATATACGTAGATGAGACGAACTGCATTATTTAATTGCTCAGAGCTCTCGCGATTTAGGAGAATTTTGTGTCATTAGGATTACTACATTTGTAGTGTGTGTTGCTTTATTAATGAAAGTATCTCGAATAGCCTGGTGCTTCTACGTACCACTTCCTTACTTCAAATGCCGTGTTTAATTAAAAGGCTTGTACGCTCGTCACGTGGAACCCCCCCCCCCGGATTAAGGAAACACGGTACGTCGTGTTAGCACACTTCGCCGCTCAGGCCTCACGATAGCGCACCTAGCTCTCGTAAGTGTGGGGGGGGGTGGTGGTGAAACTCCCGGAATAATTGTCAAGAACGATTTCTCGGCCGCGGCCACAGTTCCCAAAGCCACGACCCCGGCAGAGTGTCAGCTTCGCTCGACGAGACCTAATTGAGTCCGCTAATTTGCATAACGACGTCGCGTCATCGAGTTATAGTTGCGTGTCGCTTTCAACCACTCTAGCAGACAATCTGGTCTATTATCTGCCCCTTATTCCTCGTACGGGCATGGGAATGTTAAATCATGGCTCCTAAGCATTGGTAAATTTGCTGGTTTTTGGGGTTTTTTTGTTTTTTATTTTTTTTTTTTTTTTAAATCGTTATTTGTGTCATCTGCCGCCTTTTGGCCTTTCGAAGAAGGAGAAAAAAAAGGTCGGGGGTGTGTGTTGTGTGTGTGTGTGTGTGTGTGTGTGTTCAGAAGTTTGTTTATCCTTTTGCAGCATGTACAAATCAGTCATCCCAACGATCTGATTGCACCCAAATCTCTCCTCCCCCGATATGCGATCAGCAGCACAACTCACCTAGCGGAGCAACCTCACGAGAATAATCGAATCGATGGACTAAGCCCTTAGAACACTTCGGCAAAGAATCGCGGTCGGGGATCGACAGATGGGTCGGACAGCTGTGAATTGGCTTGAAGACAGAAGTCTGAAAATCGTGGATGTTTATTAAACAATATTGTTTCATATACTATTGACATTAAAAACAAAGAAAAGACATTAAATAGTGACAGATCGACAGACAAAACGAGCATCAAGAATGACAGGTTGGTAAACGTGAAAAAAAATTTTAAAAATAGCAAGAATGGATCTTGGAAACACGTGTAAATAAATAATTAGAATTGAATACAATACATGATTACAGGTAACACAAAAAGATAAAGATAGTTTTTGATACTGTCTTCATAACATGCATTTGATCTTAAAAAAAAAAAAAACTTTACACAGAAAGTAACTTTCACATTTAAAAATCCTGTCCATTTCTAATTTCGTATTGTTTACGAAGGGAAATTAGTGATGTATAATTTTAAACAGTTTTAAAAATATATGTATATTTTATTTAAAAATTAAAAAAAAAACACTTTTTTTCTGTGTTGAAAGTTGTCGCTTTTGAATTCGATTTCATGACTTTTAAGGAAAATATGCTTTGAAAAATATTATTTAAATTAAGTTTATAATTTTTTAAAATAATGTTTAATGTAGTAACTTTTAAACTTCATTTAAATTTAATTCGATTTCGTTATTTTATTAATTTTAAAATTTGAATCATCACAACAATTATCTTAAAACTTTAAAAAAAAAAGAAAATCTACATTTTTTTTTTCTTTTTACATAAATTATAATTCTTAAAACTTTACAATGATCTCTTTTAAACTCGAGTACGTCAGTTAGACATAAAAATTTTTTTTTAAAAAAACAGTGTTTGGTTTCACCGTTAATTGCACGAAAGTACAAAAAAAAAAAGGTAATTACAAACAACCTTTCGTAAGTTAGGCGGGGGTGGGGTCCCTGCTTCGCATACCCGAGAAAGCTATTTGTTTCGATCGATACATCCGCTCCGCGACGACATGTTGTTGTTGTTGTTCAGGGCCGGGACGAGAACTCGAACTTTCGCTCGGCGTCGGTGGTTGGTGCGCACGGTGGTGAGTCAGTTCGAAGTTCTTCTTCCCACACCCCACCCCACCCCCCCCAACCCAGCTAATCCTGCATCCGCTGTCGAGTTTGTCGTATTTCCGATGCTGCAGACTCCATCTCTTTCTTCCACACATCCTTCTCGGCTACTGCGATCGGGAACACCCCCATCCGAATTACCGTCAATGCGCTCGACAATTAGCTCTACTTCTGAAATAAACCGGGTGTTAATTTCTCTCCTTTTTATTTGTTACTTTAAAATCCGTTACAGGTAAAAGCGCGCGGGGCCAGGTATATCACGAGTCTTCCATTGAAACTCCCAACTTTTATCAGATCTTTTAAAAGATAAAAATGGAAGCATACAGCAGACGTATCGTTTTGTTGCAGTAAAACGGAACAATAAATTAGAGAAACCTATTGGTCTTTTAAATACGAAAAAAAAAAAAAAATTTTTATAATATTGAATCCGGAATAATACAGCTATACCTTCGTCCATACAACTACTCTAATTTTATTTTCGATCCGATATCTTACGTAATTTTATACAAAGCTACATGAAAGGTGAATACTCAGGCAACACAGATATTACTTAGGAAATTCCTGGTTCATGCGGTTATTCTGAAAGTTTCTGCTTACGTATATAACAGCTGAAACTGTTGATTGGAAAACCACCGAAGCCACAACCGTTGATTCCACCCACCAGTGAGACATCCCGTGTTTGAGACAGAAATCGATATATTAGGGCAGAACTAATCTAACATTACCTCCCTTCCAACCCCTCGGTATAAAAAATCCCTTTATTTTCGGGCTCTTACTGTACAGGACCTTCCCTAATATATATATATCCGCCTAGTGGATGCTTGATGGGTGGTTTTGTGGCAGACTTACAGCTGTCAGCGCCGGCGGTACATCAGTTACGCATAAGTCTGTTGCCTGGCTTCTTCTGTTATCACAAACGCAACAAAAAGACTCGTTGACGGTGATCGCTTTGTGTTAGCAGATTAGAATCGCAAGGGATCAGCCCCCTTATCCTCAACGACACTTTTTCACGTAACATGTACAGGGGGGGGGTCAGATCAGGGAACTATTTTACAGAGACGTTTAAAAAGAATGGTCTTTGTGCTGTCGCTTTTTTTTTTTTTTTTTTAAAAAATTTCTTTTTAGAATAAAGCCGAATAAAGGCGAGTTTATATATCAATGTAGTTCGTCAGATATGCAAAGTGTCCATTGTTTCGTATCTTTAACGGCTGTAGGTAACTTCTGAAGGCAGTGCTATCAACGTGAACCTAATGAGAAGAACGAGGTCACTGGCGCAGCAATTTTAATATGTCACACCTCTCTTAGATAATGCGTAATATACTCGTCTATAATGGAGAAAGGGCGCGTATTATCATAAGTAAATTGTGAAGTCAGTCTTGCTTGTCTGGCATCTTTTTTTTTCTTTTTTCGATGTAACAGTCAGATCAGAGACCCTACCGGATTTCTAAATAGTTACATCAACATATTGTACTTATTTACATAATGGCAATGGTTCCTCGCTTTTGAATGCAGTAGTATATTTCAATCATGAAAATCGTCTTTGAAAGTAAAACTTTTCCCATTGGAAAACGTTTTTGTACAAATAGATCGATGGTTCCTTTTAATAACTTCAACAGCACACGGTCTTATCTTCGGTCCGGTCCAATTTCACCGAGCAGGCAGATGAGCGATGAATTAATTAGCCCTGCAGTTGTGCTCAACAACAGGCAGATGATTAGTTCAATACGGTAGCCAGAGAGAGGCCAGCGACTTCTGCGCTGTCTTTAAGCCTCTGGCCATTGGCACAAACATTCACGACTGCTCAGAACTTGCACGACCAAGGCGATGGCAGTAAAGTATCGCCGATCAGTCGACGGGATTCTGCTAGATCCGCGGGTGAGATCCCAAGAAAGGTTTCCCTTTACCGATTTCAAAGTCTTTAACATCGCGTGCGTGGTCTTCACGGGAACATCTTCTGGAGCCCACGTTCTGAGGTCGGGATTCCGTTCTGGATAAAGTCAGAGACTAAAAAGGGGGGGGAGTAAGGAAAAAGTTGAGTGGCCACACCTTTGGGAGAACTGAATGAAAGACGGATTTCGGAACGATGCGAAAAGGTTTGTCTTTATATCCTGGGACCTGATCCTTCGCCCTCGACTCTGCACGTGCCTGAAAACGGAAACGGAGACATTTATGAGCTAGTTTCCAATAAAACAAATGGCTGGGAAGGTTATACCTCAGGCAGCGACGCGACGGCTGCTTCGGCTAATTTATTGCTGTCCGGAGGAGCCCCGTCACTGCGAAAGCGGACACCCTCGAACACTGGCGCCATCATCACGTGTCAATGATTGGAAATGCGAAATGACGATCACGTGCACAAAAAAAAAAGAAAAAGAAAAAGAAGAAGCGACGTCGTGTCGTTATGCTGGACGTTAGGATCGAGGCTAGATGCGGAGAATTCCTTTTCGTTGTCGTTGCTGGAAAGTTGGCTCGACGATTTCTCCAAAGCCAACTGCATAGTCAAACTTTAACAGGTTCAGAACCGATACGGTTATTGGTTAGACGTTCGCCTTCGAGGTTCTAAAACAACAGGCTTTTAAAACATCGCGTAAGAAAATCTCATCTGGACCGAGCCGATCACGTGGTGACTGCATCGCCCACGCCTTCTGGATCGGTCCGGAGTTTAGCACGGAGAGGTTCCAATACGCCCTTCCATTTAAATCTAAATGGCCGAAAAGGTGCCCAGTTTTGTCGTGTAAGAATTTCCGGGTTGATTTTTGCCGGTCTAAATTGTCCATATCGGATCTAACGAGGTAAAGTTCGGTAAAACGAAAAAAAAAAAAGAGCTCTGTTCCGGAAGCTCCTGGTTTGATATCTTGCATCGCCAAGAAGATGGTTTTTAGGAAGAATGGTTGCCATCCAACGCACCGTTCTCCCTCTCTCCCTTAAGAAGCAACACACCGAGAGAAGGAGACAACTTCACTGATATCTTTACACTGCAGGCTAAGAGGACTGAGCGAACTCGGAACCAAATTATAAAACTGGATAATGGAAAAGAGAAATCCCTGCCAAGATCATACATTCTGTTCAACAGGGTTAGACGATAATGATCTTACCCTGGTTGAAAGGATAAATATGTTTGACTATTTATTTATGCGTAGTTAGATCTTAATGAGTATTTTTTTATTATTATTATTACAAGCCCTTTAACCGCATTCTAGGCCATCAGCGATGCGTTGTCTCACACATGGTTTTTCTACTGAGAAAAGAATAACCTTGACCGGGAGACAGGTGACTCTAATATCAGGTATCAGGCAGGGCGTCTGTTCATAAAAGACTCTTCCAGTGGGATAACTGAAGTCGGAATGTTCTGCCATGTTACACAAATAAATACGCCGAGAATGAGCGGATACTGATCACACGGGAATAGGAAAAGTTAAATATATATATATATATATGTACGTTGTTCAGGATTATTGATCAGCGCCCTCTGTGAAATACTTTAGTAGTTAGCCTGTGAGATTTCATCTCGATTAGACGTAATAACTTTACAACAAAGTAGACATTTGTTATTAATGTCTATAAAAATTTTTTTAAAAAACTGCCAAAATTTTGTTTTTTTTCCCTCCTGATTATAGGGAAGATCATATTGCCGACGACATTCTATTTATTGCCATCTCTTTACGTATCCGCGAATCATGAATATCCTTGGTAACCGATAGCGCTGGAGGGCTCCCGTTTTACGGTTAAGAATACAGCTATAATATATCTATCAACGCCAGCCAGACATTACACGGCTATCGGCTTCTCCCGGCACCGAATTAATTATTACGAGGTGGGGGGGGGGAATACTTACAGACATCTAACTTTTCTTCTAATAACGACACCTGCTGGCTCAGCGACTCCAAGCGGTCGAAGGATTCGTAACTGGGGTAGTTGACATACGGCGTGCGTGATCTAGACAGAGGCGGCCCTGGGACCTCCGTACTGGTCTTTGTGTCGTGCATCCTTCTCATCGTCTTCTGGTAACTCTCTTGCATCGACATCATGCTATTGTGCATTTTATCCTGCAATAAGAATGACGACAACCAGTTACCTGCATTCGTGAGGAATCCATCTCATGCTAAGTAGAAGTAACGACCCCCTCTTTTTTCCCGTTTGTTTGTTTCTTAAAGGATGTGGGTCCATAAGTCTTTTGCTTAATCTGTTTTTTTTTTTTCTTTTTTGGAAAAATTCTAGTAAAACTAATATAGCCCCCTACCTTTTCTTTTTCTAGGTCGATCACCTTCTTTTCTAAAGTATTCATTCCTTCCTTGAGTCTCTTATATTCGTCACTGCAAGTCAGGCACACTAGAAACAGATTAAAGACACATGTCAGGTAAGCACCGGTATCATCAGTCCATCCGCTGGACCTATTTTCAGCGGATAACGCCCGGCTTCCCGCTAGCCGCTTTGAATTCGTTTTAATTTCAATTAAAATCCTCCGCCCATCCAACCTAAAAAAAATTATCTAGCAAGATAAGACAGGTTTTGGGGGGTTTCGAGATTCCTACATCATCCCGCCAATACAGTATACGTCTGAATCTCGCCTGTCACCGAACGCAGACAACCCAATGACACCTTTAAAAAGGTCTGTCGAAAAAGTATCCGACTTTATTTTTTCCCGTGGGAAGTAATGACGTTAGGGAGGCAAAGGTGTGCATAGTGGAGCCGCATGCCTTCATGCGCATGCGTGGTTTCTGGCAGGCTTGCTGGATGAGTCAGTCGCTGTCAGGCAGCCAGCGTGTGAGGTGCTGTACCACTTACTCGTCGCATTTTCATTCTGCCCATGTTGACGGAACGTGTGGAGCAACGATCTTGCATCAAGTTTTGCCAAAAGCTTGGAGATACCAAAGCGGAAACAATTCGCAAAATTCAACAGGCTTTTGGTGACAATGCCATGGGTGTTACCCAAATAAAAGAATGGTACAACAGGTTCAAAGATGGCCGGACATCGGTGGAGAGTGACCAGCTTTCCGGGAGGCCGTCAACAAGCCGCAATGCAGTTGTTATCGAGAAAGTGCAGACCTTGATAATGAAGGTTCATCCTTTGACGGTGCGGGAAATTGGTGACGGGGTTGGGATCAGTAAAGATTCTGCACATGCAATTTTAAAGGAGGATTTGGGCTTGCGCAGAGTGGCAGCAACATTTGCGCCCAAGCTGCTTTCTCAGGAGCAACAACAACTTTGCCTTGAGGTTGCGCAGGACCTGCTGGATACTGCCAACAGGGATCCTGAGTTCCAGAATACCGTGATAACTGGAGATGAGATGTGGGTGTACGGGTACGACCCGGAAACCAAAGCTCAGTCATCACAGTGGAAGCAGTCAACGTCAGGTCCGCAGCAAAATCAAGGTAATGCTGACTGTTTTCTTCGACTACCGAGGCGTCGTGCATCACGAATACGCGCCAGAAGGACAAACAGTTACAAAGGAGTACTATCAGGAAGTCCTCCGACGTCTTCGTGATGCAGTTCGGCGCGAGACCGGATCTGTGGACCTCACAAAACTGGCAGCTGCATCATGACAATGCCCCGGCTCATTCGTCGCAGCTGATCCAAGGTTTCTTGGCAAAGAAAAGCATTTCGCTCATTCGCCAGGCTCCCTACTCTCCAGACATGGCTCCTTCTGACTTCTGGTTGTTCCCAAAAATGAAGATGCCATTGAAAGGCTCCCGCTTTGAGAGCCGAGAGGACAGCATGCGGAATGTGACGGCGGAGCTGAGAGCCATTGAGAAAAAAGCATACCAAACGTGCTTCGAACAGTGGAAGGATCGCTGGACTAAGTGTGAGGCATATGGGGCCTACTTCAAAGAGGATTTGCAATTGAACCCCACCAAGTACGTAATTTTTTCCCCAGCCTATGGTCGGATACTTTTTCGACAGACCTCGTATTATATTATATTTCTTTTATTTGGAAAGCTGGCACTGCGTGGTTTAGTTTTTTAAGTACATTTCAACTGAGCCTTGAATACTTCTAATCGGCTTATCTTGGAAATTTGTCGGGAGCCAGCGTCGAGCCAAACAAAAGGGTTAATCCAAAAAAAAAAAATAAATAAGTTGATGATCTACTAATATTTACACTTACATTCGCACGTGCTCTGATCGCTGGACAGTTCGAAGCCTTGATAGCAGCCGCACGTGTAGTTACCCAGCGTGTTCATGCATTTTTGGTGGCATCTGTGCATTTTCTGGCTGCATTCATCTATATCTGTAAAACAGAGAGACCTGTTAGCGAGTTAATGTAAGACCGCTCCCTACTCGACGTCACGACTGTTACCGGGGTTTTGTTGCCATTGGATACGCAGAGTGCTCTCTTGCAGCAGGAAGTACACGGAAAGCGTCGTTCCGATGCTTTCTCTCTCTCCTCTCTCTCCCCCCCCAAAAAAAGTGTCAAGGTTTCCGAGATGACAAGAAGCGAAGATTGGCGCATTAGGAACCTTGGAGGGAGTCTGACAGCTCATGGGTTATGGCGTGGTTCTCCTTCACCTCCTGTAGCGAAATAAACAGTGCCCGAAGATCCCTCAGGACAACATCCGCCCACACATACACAGCCAGGCTGACGCAACCCCAACCATATGTCAGAGCAGCCTGACCCGCTGGCCATCCAGCTTTCTGAATCTCAAGTAAAATAGACCCACAAGAAGTTCCAGCAGTCAAGACACATCCATAAGCCCTCGATTGTATTTATTCGCTAGCCAACAGGTGGCCATACCGGGTACCGAGCTGTTGTCATCTGACGCTACGTAATTAAAGGAAAAAACGGGCTGTTTCCTTGGATACTCAATAATTTTAAAATGCCATTTTATGCCAATTTTCTCGTTTTGTATTGTAGCTAGACGCATGAAGGCAACTTAAACTACCCAGGCATCTACTATTTCGATTTATTTGTTTTCCTGCTTAAATATCCAAATGTAAAATTACCTAAAAGATTGGAAAAGAGTTTAAATTCCTTTTTGCATTGTAACGCAAACACCGCTGTCATCGTAAAGGGGACAACACGCAACATTCCCGACGATCTCCCTCTCCTCTCAACATGTAACATTTCGAAAGCGAAGCAGTTCCTTTCTGTTGTTTCAAAATGGACATTAAGTTGATATTTAAATTCTAGCGAAGTTTCAACACTTAACGAGGTTTAAAAGAAGTAGTGTATTTATGTTGGCCTTCGTACAATAAGCACAAGAAATAGGATCGTCGCCAAGACTTTAAAATTCAACGTTCTAACTTTTTTAAAAGAGAAACAAACAAACAAAAAAAGGAAATATCTTGGTGGTATCCAATGTCAGCTTCTTCTTAAATCGTGATCCAAAAAAAAAGAAGTAAAGACTTCTCAAGAGTCTTCCACTGGAATCCCGTTTCTGTGTGTGTGTGTGAGAGAGAAACAACGTTGGGTGGGTTCGCGTGTCGTACATGCCAACCGACCTACGACAGAATGAGAAGACTACACTTCGCTGCTTTTAAATTCCGGTCAATTTTGGCTTCATTCTTCGGCGATGACAACAGTGCACACGCCCGAAACTTTATAGTAACTGGGGTAATAGAAAAGTAACGTACGCACCTGTTTCACATGTTGGTCCCGTCCATCCATTTCTGCATCTACATCTTTCCGGTCCTATACACGTTCCCTTGTTGTTGCACCCCAGACTGCACACCGCTGTCAAAACAAGATGCGGATCGCCTTAACAAAAGACCCGTTGGGAACAACGGTAATTAAGCAGGAACCTGCTGAAGCAGTTAAGGCCGCGATACAATAAGATTTCATTGTTAACTAAACTTGCTTTCATTTATAGTAAGCGATATTTTTACATACTCTCTTTTAAACCTGAATTATTTAGAGTGGCCGGATATCCAGTGATAAGAGATACGGCACTGCCGTTGCTGAGGACCCAAATTCGAACCCCGATTCGGTTTGACGGATGTTCTTGCCATGATTTTTTCATATCTCTCTCTCTCCTCTCTCTCTCTCTCTCTCCCCTCTCCCTTGTACCCAGTCTGACCGCGTGGTTCCGGTAGGGTTTTCAGAATATACGTTGCAGAAGTTTCACGTCGCCCCACCGCTCGAAAAGCTACCAAACATACCTGGGTAGCTACTCGCTCGGTCGCCAAGGCTAACACATTTCCTCTTCCTGCTCACTGCTGCAGGACCTCCTCAGACCCCTCAAGAGTCGGGGTAGAGGTTCGCCAAGAGGAACCATTCTACTGCTATGCCAACAATTACGGTCTGAAGTGTCCCCATTATTCTACTTTCAGTTAAATAACTCGCTCCTAAAGTTCACAAGGCTGCAGGGGGAGGGCTGGTGTTACTCCCATTCTCTAATGGCAGGTGACAGCCGTTCTGACAAACAGACGCCCCCACCCCCTAAAAAGAAAACACTGGAAAGATCACATTAAACTTGTTTTCTTAATCATTATTTCTCTCCTAATCAGGTGGAATTCATATTACTCCGTTCTTACGTACAGAACAGCAGGCAGGTGCTCGCGCTTTTTAAAATGCTCTGAAAACACACCGCGACTATCCTCGAGGGCACCAGCCCGCATTGGGATTGATTCCGCTTGCATTAGAACGGCTGATTATGCGTTTTCTTTTAAGTTATCATCTTTTAAAAAAGAATAAGGCGAAACGAGGGAGAGCGCCTCACCGAGTAACTTCTGGAGCGCTCGTTACGGGTCTGCTAAACCGGCTAGCTGCGTTCAGTTTCTATACAAATGATGTTTGCTAATAGGCTTTGGAAACATTACCAACAACAAAGTCAATGAAAGCAAAATATTTATCAACCACCAGACGGCGCTTTTTTTTTTTTAACGACCTGTTTGGCTTGACTTTCTCGGCTGCCGGGCTGCGGACGTTTGTTTTATATGACAGGACGAAGACATTACACAGACAGAATGTTTATTTGCAAAGATTTAAATATTTCTTCTGCTGAAACCCAATTCGTCACAACGCGTTTACAGGGAAGGAATATCGCTTTAGCGTGGGTTTTAATCAAGTCATTCGCTACAGCACCCGACGATTAACAAAATAAGGCAAAAGATCGTAAAATAAGGTATTTCTGGGAATTATCAGAAATTCCGATGTCTACTCAGGTGACACCGATTTATTTACAGATCTCTTTGTTTTACGTGTTATTTTTACTCTCTGCACATCTGCAAAACATTTTTAACATGCCCCTTGAAAAGCAAACGTCTTGCAACGCCTATTTAATCTATTCCCCGGATTTTGTGTTATCCTGGCCTATATTAACACCAATATCTTGGATCGTTCTGGCTTATATCAACAACAATATCTTGGATCACTCTGGCCTATATTAACACAAATATCTTGGATCATCCTGGCTTATATTAACACCAATATCTTGGATCACCCTGGCTTATATTAACACAAATATCTTGGATCATCCTGGCTTATATTAACACCAATATCTTGGATCACCTGGCTTATATTAACACAAATATCTTGGATCATCCTGGCTTATATTAACACCAATATCTTGGATCATCCTGGCTTATATTAACACCAATATCTTGGATCACCCTGGCTTATATTAACACAAATATCTTGGATCGTTCTGGCTTATATTAACACCAAATATCTTGGATCATCCTGGCCTATATTAACACAAATATCTTGGATCTTCCTGGCTTATATCAACACCAATATCTTAGATCACCCTGGCTTATATTAACACAAATATCTTGGATCTTCCTGGCTTATATTAACACAAATATCTTGGATCATCCTGGCTTATATTAACACAAATATCTTGGATCTTCCTGGCTTATATTAACACCAATATCTTGGATCTTCCTGGCTTATATTAACACCAATATCTTGGATCATCCTGGTTTATATTAGCAGAAAATCCTTGATCACCCTGGCTTATATAACAACAAAATCTTGGATCACCCTGGTAACAACAAAATCGTGGTTGGCTTCAGATTTTCGACATTACGCATGGATTTGCTTCAGAATGTGAAAATGTTAGTAACCATTGCACTGTTTACGCATTTTAAGATGGAAACTACTACAGTTAGTTATGCATTCTTTGTTTAGAAATAATGTGAAAAGAAAGAATTCTTCTAAAATATCCTGTGCAAGCACGAGATTTACCTTCCACAAAAAAACAAACAAACTGAATACCAAAAGTTTTCAAAAGAGTAATGACTTTGAATTATTAAAGTAAGAAAAGTCGGTTCTCCATCATCCTTAGACGATATGTAAATAATAAACCTAGTCAGGCATAATAATAATAATAATATGAAACCAATAATAATCGCGTTATTTATTTAGAGCTAAATTATGTGTCACATAATATTCAGATAAGTCTGCCTGGTTGACCACCACCTTTAGTAAACTAAAATTGTTTCTGAAAAGTCGTTTTAATTATGGTACTAGGCACTAATTAAAAGCGTAGAGATAAATAAAGTTCTTTCTCGTGATTAATATTAAAAGTTGAGTTTGCATGTTGAAATATGAAGGGACAGTGATATTTTTTAAAAAATAAAAACAACAGAAAATATACAAATTTGAATGTAAAACTGGATTTGAAACATTTCTTTAATAACAGTTTTTCATCTTCCGAAAATGGTACAAACATAACGTTTAATATAAACGAAAGAAACAGAGTTAGTGCTTACGTTTTAAACAGTCGGTTTCCATTGGTAAGTACTGTTCCCAGCCAGGACAACAGTCGTACACCAAATTTGATTTCATTTCTGTGTGATACACTGTTCGATACGCCAGTTCGTACACGACTCTGTGAGGAGAAGAACGAAAAAATGGATAGTTTTTGTGTTCAGCTGAGAAAAAACATTTCGACTTTTGAGGTACACGGTGCTTATCACCTGTTTCTTATTCGGGATATCGATACCTTATTATGAAACATATTTTCATTTATTTTCATGTACTCTCTTCGGGATTACAGATTCAAAATTTTAAAATTGTGTGTGTGTGTTGTGTGTGTGTGTGTGTGTGTAGTTGTACTGTTAGAAAATAATTCTGATTTCAAGTTACATTAACTCTGATGGGCCCAATGCGAACATGGAAATTTGTAGAAACTCTTCGCCCTATAATTTATTTAATCGATTCAAAAGGATGGATGGATTTTCAAACCTCACGGCTGGATTAGCATTCTAAATATAGTTCTATTAATCTACCGTTTTTTTTTGTTTTTTTTTCAATGATGACAACTTTCTTTCTTCGAAGAATAACGAGAGTTAGCCATTTTATTTCTGGATTTGTCTTCGTTAACGGATCTTTTTTGGAGATGCAGAGAGGGGAGCTCCTCTTGGACGGCTGGGGTGGCTCAGTGATTAGAATACTCGATTCCTCGCTCTCTTTACGCTCTTCTTCGCCAGCCGGTCGTGGTTGGTCTCTCAGCCGGTTGGGTGACTCTCGGCGAGTTCCCTCCCTTTCCCGCTGAAGTCGGAAGCGCTTGGTCCCTCGTACCAATGTAGAGGAGGCAGTCTCAGTTGTAGAGACTGGAGTACGACGACGACGACGACGACAGATTGTCTTGTTCGTGACGACGAGATGCCTTGTGATTAGAATACTCGATTCCTCGCTCTCTTTACGCTCTTCTTCGCCAGCCGGTCGTGGTTGGTCTCTCAGCCGGTTGGGTGGCTCTCGGCGAGTTCCCTCCCTTTCCCTCGTACCAATGTAGAGGAGGCAGTCTCAGTTGTAGAGACTGGAGTACGTGACGACGAGAAGCCTTCAGCGCGCGGGCCGACTATTCGGCCCCCTCTCCGAAACGATTACGCCAGGTCATTTACGTTGAACTGTCGAGAAAATAATTTTAAAAAAAATAAAAAAAAAAACTTTTCCACGTAAGAAATTTCTTAACTGTTCCCAGTCAAACTCTCCAGCCACCACTCTCAGAACACGTGCCCGGCTTTCTAACGCCTTCACTTCTGTAGCCATCGCGAGTTTTGCTACACCAAAAGTTTATAATAAAAATAGCAGCAGAAAACTACTACACTACAGAATGTAAGGGCAAGGAAGCTTTCGTAAGTACTTCCTTCCTGAAACAAGAAAAATATGGTTGCCAATTTTTACATCCACCCCCAACCACTTAGACATTAGGGAGAGTATTTAAGAAGTTATAGATGTAATTGTCCCAAGTGGCCGATGTGGGCAGTAATTTTCCAAAGTACAAAATAGGATAACATGAAACTGTTACCCGGTCCTTCCTACGTTTGTTAAGCTGTACAGTGAAACACTCAAACAGTATAAACTGGAAACTAACCCTGATTCATTTTGGATGCAGAACAATGGATCTCAGTATATGTTTAGCGTATCGTAAATGTTAAAATTAATTGGAATATTAAATGCGCCTGCTGGAAGCCATAACGTGGGACTCACCAATGAAAACGAGAGGAATACATTGATAGAAATCATGTAATTAATATACAACAAACTTATTTTAGCAGGTGCATATAATTTCTAACAGCCATATACTTTGATCTTTGCATCGAGGGTCGCATAAGATGTCGATTACAGCCTCATCTATAACGTAATCACATGACGTCGATTACAGCCTCGTCTATAACGTAATCACATGACGTCGATTACAGCCTCGTCTATAACGTAATCACATGATGTCGATTACATAAAGCCTCGTCTATAACGTAATCACATGACGTCGATAACATACAGCCTCAAGCCTCGTCTATAACGTAATCACATGACGTCGATTACAGCCTCTTCTATAATGAAATAATGTGACATCGATTATTGGTCTATCTGTTTAATTAGAAATTACTGTTGTAACAATTTATCTCTGTAACTATTATCGAAAGTTTGTTCTTACAAATAGCAGAGCTGCATTTAAACAACAACAAACCAGAATTAATTCCAGAGAAGTATTGTTTTGGCCCTCACTCTATTGTATTCACTAATAGATTAATTATGCTTAATATGTGGGATATCTTTTTGGTCAGCACACAATCCTGGCTGCCAACGTGCGTCTATACTTTGTGGACGATTTAATAATACATTCATTTTCATTTTATGTTGCTTATACGACAATTAAAAAATCGAAGAGTCTATTTATTAGTTACCTGAATGTTGTGCACAGTCGTATACCATCTTTGCAAAGATTAATGTCCCGTTTGTATGTCGGTTTGTAGTAGGTCTCCATGCTCTGGATAGGAACAGACATCCGCCTTTCAGTTGCACAAACATGGCGCCTGAAAGAAAGCCACGAAAGTACAGCATTAATATTCAGAATCACCGAAATTTGTTCTACTCAAAAAAACAAAAAACAAAATTTAATCGCTTCCTCGTGGACGTTTCAAAACTCAACGCAAGATTCGGACGGGAGTTTGGAAAGACGTATGCATTTGTTTAGTTAATCCGGTTGTTCGATTTGTCGATGAGTTATGCTCGAGTGAGGGAGGCACTGAGGGTGAGATCTCTTCGCTACTGGAGTGAGAGTGTTGTGTGGTGTGGTGTGTGAGCGGAAGCCGGCTGACAATAAAAGACGAACTCAAAATCCTAAAGCGACATCTCGTGCACCATCCAATCATTCCAATTAAGCAGTTTTGTTATTTCGGCCCCGCCCCCTGCCGGTTGGTCGATTTCTTTCTTCTATTGTTTTTTTTTTTTATTATAAATATCGAAGTTAAGCGTTCTGGAAGTTCCCTCAGCTGCGGAATCAGAACACAAAACGGGGATCGAGCGCCGTAGCACTCCGCGAGACATCGAGAGGTGGCGGCTTGGTGCGGCGTATACATGTATACCGTACATTAATGATTGCGTGCGCGTTGACGACAGCGACCCGGGGTGGGTTGGAGAGGGCGACAAACAGCTGTAGTTTATTTGTTATGCTCGCGGTTTAATTTAAGAGGGGGGGTGGTGGTTCTTAGTTCTGCGCACAGAAATTAAAAACAAGCTTTACATTTAGTTAATTAGCTAAAACAGTACGCGGCGTAGGAGAGGGGCTAACATGGAAAACCAGGATACGGGGTGGCCTGGGGCAAAGCTCCAGGAATGTTCTCTCGCTTAGCGGTAAGTAGGTACCCGATTGGCGGCGGGGATGTGTAGGGGGTGGGGCAATGGTTCTGGGAGGGTAGCAGTAATTTGTCGGGCCATCTCGATATCCCTTGACCCCTGATTACACTCTGCGCGAGCAACAGTTCCTACACTATTAACAAAACCCATGCACGTATTTCGCGCACAGTGCGCTAATTAAAATTTGTCTGCTGACGAAAGAAAAAATATAAATATATATAAAGAGTTCGACAGAAACGTAGACAATTTGACATTTCTGCCCCCTCCCCAACCTTCGTCCAGCTATGCACGATGAATTAATTATACTGCTTTTACCAACACTTTGCGTTATTTTTGATATATTTGGTCGGTTTTCCGGGTACCTGCCATTTTAATTGCCTGCATCAAACAACGTCTCCGATCCTTGTCACGCTCGGGATAACTAATGGATAAGTCGCAACCTGTTTTATATAAAGTAACAGCCGCTTTAAATTGTCGATTAGCTGTAGCAACGATTGATTCCGGACACTTGTGTAAAGGTTAAGATGGTCTGGCTAGTGTAATTCACCAAGAAGAGAGAGAGAGAGAGAGAAGGAAGAGAGAGAGAGAGAGAGAGGGGAGAGAGAGGAGAGAGAGAGAGAGAGAGAGGAGAGAGAGGAGAGAGAGAGAGAGAGAGAGAGATAGAGAAGAGAGAGAGAGAGATATATAGAAGAGAGAGAGGGGTCTAGAGAGCTCTAGAGAGAGAGAGAGAGAGGAGAGAAGGAAGATCTTCTAGATCTGCTCGAGAGAGAGAGAGAAGAGAGCGAGAGAGAGAGAGAGAGATGAGGGGAGAAGAAGAGAGAGAGGGGGGAGCTTAGAGAGAGAGACGAGATCACCGTCATCGTGGACTTTATCAAAAGGCGGCTGAAGTGACGGTTCTGGAAGAGTTCGAGGGTGGGGGAACGAGAGGGGTACAGATCGGCCGGCCGGCCGGCCAGCAAGATGAGACGTGGTTTTTAAGGAGAAAAAGGGGTATGCTCCCCTCCCCGCCCCCTCTCTGAAGTCAAAACAAGTCATCCGTATGTACACAACGTACCAGTCACTTTCGAACACTGGTCGATGCATTAAACACGTTGTCGGCTTTATGTGGATACAGCTGGTAAAACGTCTCCGGTAGTTCGGAATGCCGGCGGTGGCGGAGAAGTCCGACACTCGCTTTGCTGCTGAGAAAGGCTAATTAAAACCGATCATCCCTAATTACGATTTGTTTTCGTTTTACTAGCAGTGACAAAGCTGCTGGGGGGCGGATGTTTAAAGGCTACGAATGGGCTAAAGTTCAATATAATTGCGTGGTTTGTTTTCTTGTCTTAATTATTTAATTTCAGTTTGTTATCTTGTCGATGGTCTGCGTGCGGTTTCTAAAAACTCCTTTAAAAATGGCGGGCGGGGCTCAGCTTTAATCTTCTGGAAATCAATAAATAACATTGCCAACGAGGTTAGTAAGCAGATCTAAGGGTTTTAATAAAGGAACAATAAGGGCACGTTGCCAATGTTTATAAATCTGTTATTTGGTGCTGCCATGAAAACGGGAGTCGGGTAAAGAAGCATGGCAACAAGAGAAGCCTTAACGGAGTCTCGCGCGTGCTTCTGCGAGATCTCGGCGGAGGATGTTCCCGAGAGGACCGCGCGGCAGGAATCGCACCCTCGCCGTAAGCGTCAGAACAGTCGGGGAAATTCGCCAACGACGGGACTGCCGCCGGTATCGTCGTTCGACTCATCCTTCCCTCGCGAAGACTGACCGCCCTGATGGCGAGGGGTCGCTCGGACCCGCAGTTCGTCCGCCCCGACTCCGACCAGACCGGTTTAATTCCTCACCCGTCTCTGTTTCTCGATACAGCAACAACGACGACGGCGATTCGTGCTCTGGACCACCAAATGTTTGACTTAGGGATGAAATCATCTCAAACAAGGCGAGGTGAAGGCGGCGGCGCCAGCGTTTTCTCCTCCCCCCCTATTTTCTGGTCCCATCTGGGAAACCGCGCGGCCGGGGCGGCGGGAGGTGCCCCCGTCTACGTCAACAACAGCGACCAACACACTCACCCATGGAGCCGGCGTCGACTGTTTACAAACTGGCGAATAACACTTTTCTTACGACCACGGCCCCTCTCGGGTTTGTTTTCAGTGGGTAACGAAAAGTGTGTGTCTCTCGATCGATCAGATGGGGAGGGGAGGGGTGTGTGTGTGTGGGTGGTGTGTGTTGTGGTTGGTGGGTGCGCGCCTCACCCGAGTTACCGGAAATGACATCCGTCGGCGACGTCTTGGTCGGACCCCGGAGGAGACCGGGGGGGGGGGAGAGACGTCGAGAGTCACGTCACGTATTTACAGCTTGGCTGGAGCTAATTAACGAAATTACCAGCTTGGTGTAAGACGCTAATTTAACCATAATTATCGCTCTGCACACACACACACACACACAAACGGTTGATAGAAAAGATGGATTATAGCGGTGTCTGGGTATTCTAAACCTATGCGGTGCGGTGACAGGTGCCCGAGAAAGTTCATTCATGTAATCAAGCGCGGCAGTAAAGATCACGTGTGCACTACCGGACGACGTGTCTACTTCAGCTTTACTGGCTGAGAATCGCCCAAAAGACCACGTTCTATGGGCATTCTTGCACGGCATTTACTTTCTTATTTAATACTAGTTGGTCGCAAAGACGGCGCGTTTTGTAGCCAAAGCTTAGAGACGACATAGGCAGCACTTTCCGTTTGGTAATAGCAGAGAATTCTTAGCGAACGTTTAATTCGCTTTGCCGATTCCGGCCACCAGCAGCGGTCCCGACGCTCCCATTTTGCTTGTTCTCTTTCGCCACCAAGTCTTCTTCGAGATCTTGCGGTCTGTGCTGCGATCAGTGCTGCGACACGTTCTGTTACATGCTTCGGCAAGTTCTCTGTCTTGTCCAGTAAGCCGAAGGGCGGGTTTGTCCGCCGGTAACACGAGACTATCAAAACTGATCTGGGTATCGGTGAAGCGGTGGAATACCAGAATGCGGCTCGTACACTCGAGAAGGTCCTTCATACGCGCGCACCCTCCTCGGCAGTCCGTTTTCCGAGAAGACGGATGCGTTAAATGTGGCCCGGAAATTTAAATGTTGCTTAGAGATCGAAGGATTAAGTTCAGGCTGACATTTCGGTCGGCCATCACAGCATCTGCTCGGTGTCGTGTCATCTGATAAGTCGGGAAACAAATTTCCAAAATGATGAATTTTTTTTTTTTTTTGTTTTTGTCCCTCCCCCAGTTGTGATTAATTGCTTAGGGTTACCATCAATCTACCCCCAGAACCAGCGCAAGTGCCAAACGGGGCCATCAACACAATAATGCATTTATAAACAAGCTCGTTGATACGCGTCCACTTTCATTCCGAGTGTAGAACCCAAATTTCAACTGACTCGCTTGCCCCCCCCCCCCCACCAAACCCCCTGTGACTTCTCGATCGAGGCTGGACGCGAGTTCTCTTCTCGGACACCTTTCGGGGCGATATCGATGCGGTTGAGCGACGGTTTCAGAAGCTAGATGAAGAAAGCATCACTCCGGTGTATTACAGCAAACAAAGAGCCGGGCGAGGGGGTTGGTTGGAGGGTAGATCTCAAGTTTCCTGTCTGTCAATAATGATGGCTTTCGAAGTGGATGAAAGTCCGTTGGCTGCAACGATCGGACTCAGCAGTCAGGGTCTGAAGACATTGAGAAACGCTACTGAACGATTAATCCGTCGTCCCCACCCAACCTTAACCAACCCCCACCAGCTACCTGCGTAGGAAGCCCGATGTTTTTTTTTTCCTTAATAACGGAGGGGCGAACGTGACCCTCTAAGGCACAACTAATGCAATTTCGGTCCAGGACTTTCGCAGAATTGTTCTGCTAGGCTTCAAACCAAAAAAGGGAGCGACCATGAATGAGATCCTATCGGGAAAAGGTTAGCCGAGCGTTTACTGTCCTCGATCTTATCGCGAGGTGTCAGCGAGCGATTACCCCATAGCGTCGCAGGTCCGCTTTCTGGTATGGTAGCATTGACGTGAAAATAAAATCCAAACGAGGCTAGCGTCGCAGGTCCGCTTTCTGGTATGGTAGCATTGACGTGAAAATAAAATCCAAACGAGGCTAGCATCGCAGGTCCGCTTTCTGGTAGGGTAGCATTGACGTGAAAATAAAATCCAAACGAGGCTCCATCATTTCAAGAGATTTTAATTTC
>JACATO010000240.1:0-35756 GCA_018389105.1 Nautilus pompilius | reverse complement strand
TTCCTTCGTCTCCAAGGTGCTGATAAAGGGTATTGGTGTGGCTGTGGTGAGGAGGACTGGCTGCACAGGTGACAGTTCACAGCCAGACAAAATCACCCTGCCATCACATAGTTACCAGGTAGCAGGGATGGGAAAGCAAGTACAGGAGGCTCACTGACATCATACGACACCTGTCGGTCTCACTATTCGCTGCTGCTGCTATTAGCAGCTACACTGACACCTTTTTGGTCTTTCACAATTGAAAATGTTCCTTGAAAAGAAAAAAATCGCACGTGAATGAATTCAGTTCACTCATTCGACTTTCATCGTTAAAATCCCATTTTTAATTTATGCTCCTCTAGTCTCTGGTCAGTTATTTGAGTTAAAACCCAAATATTGTAAGAAAACAAACAACTCTGATCTATTCTCTTGATTGGCTGCTCTCACCTGACTGCTGCCCTATCTCACACTATAACTGCGGATGTCACGTCATAATAGTTCACTTATTAGTAGAGTATTCAGCTGAAAACAAACAACCAAAGATTAAAGTTTGTTTCTTAGTGTGGTAATTGGTATTGAAACTAATTTTGCCATCTCTCAAATTCTTCTCTTTCCTTATCCTTTCTTCTTTTGTGCCGATTAACCAGAAAATTTTAACGATAAAAACAAATTTGTTCAAATTGCATTAAATTTGAAATATCAACTGATTCACAAACCGAGTGAATTTTGGAAAACACAGATTTAAATTATTAAATATTCAGCAAATAAAAAGGATACAAAGTAAATAGAATGAATGATGCCTCCAGTCAAAGACTGAATCACATCAAGTTTGTCCCTTAGACCCTCATTATCTCAGTGTTTTCTTCATCACATTACACAAAATTATCAGTTTTCTCCTGTATTCTCCACTGTCAGCAACAGCCTAAGTTCCAGACAAAGTTCGCTAACAACCAAATGGTGCTCCTCCCTGGACATCTGAAGAATTTATGAGAGAAGTCAAAACTAGAAAACAGAGCTTCACTCAAACTACACTGGACCAGCTTGAGTGGCTCTGTTGTGAAGAGGGATCGCTCATATGTCGTGTGACACGTCGCAAGTCCTGTCTTCTTGTATATACCAGCAGACTAGCAGATGTGGTCGTCTGTGCGTTCGGCCACAGACTCAGCGTGAACCATCCCGTGGCTCGGACAAGAGAACAACCTTCAAGAGGGTATTTCAGACTGATCCACATTAACTGGCACTGGCAACAAAAATTTTAAAAAAAGATGTATAAACAACAAGAAGAAAGAGGATGCAGCAGACATCACTGTGTAAGTTTCAGGTGTGTGCCAATTGTTGGCTGCTATGCAGACTTTTCACCGTATTTAGTGATAATAACAAAAGGTATCTCATATATAGAGTCACGGGCGGCATCAACGAGATCTATTTCCACATCATCCACTGGTGCATGTTACCTGATACAAGAATATCCCCACCTGTTGAAATTAGAAAAATTTCCAACCGTGCAAAAGAAATCTTTCAGTTCTTGTTCCTCAACATCTCCCTCATCAAGCTTACGGTTTAATTACCTTTAAAGCTGAGTCCACACATGTGTGTGTGATATCTACCAGAAAACTATCAAACATCTTTACGATTCTATTTACTAGATCACCTGTCACATCCCAGCAGAAGGTATCTCTTCAAATCTGTTTATGCTGGAAACTTCGATCTTTAAAAAAGAATAAGAACAGATGATATTTAAATTTCCAAAATCATTTTATTATTGGAAATGGAAAAGCAAGGGCAGATAACTAGCAATGTAAACAAAGGAGAGACATGAGAACGAAAGACTGTTGATGAATCAAGTTGATTTGTGCATCGAGGATTCTACCTACACAGCTAACATTACTTCACCTCTGACCTGACACCTGTAATGAGTACCAAGCTATTTAATAGATTCTTTTTAAGTCAAATAAAAAACAAAATTAACCAATTAAAACATTATATTATATTTAAAAAATAGAATTTAAAAAAGGTAAAAATAAAATTATTTAAAGACATCCACATTTCTATAATCACCTGGTAGTATATTTTAAAAAACCAATACTGATAACAAACTAAACATCTAAGACATCGGTCAATGTTTACTGATAAAAAGATAGACACCAAACTCTCTCTCTCCATATCTGTCTGTCTGTCTGTCTGTCTGTATTTCTCTCTACAAGTAAAAGAATCCACTTTTGAACTCACTTCTCCATTCCTTAAATACAAAAGGGGTCATTTATTTTGACCAAGAATTTGGCCAGAAAAGATTTTAGGGGCCTGAATAACTGTCTCAATAAGTGACCGTTTGCCCAGCTCCCAAAGCCAGAATATTAATTTCCTAGCCCCCTAAAGATGCTAGTTGTCTGCTGTCTTGTTTGTAAAATAATCCCTACGTTCATTGTTTCTGAAGTGGAAAAATAAAGAGGAGAAAGGAGCAGAAGAGAACCTCCAAGCAAACTGGTTAAACCTGAAAGGGTTAAAAAAACAAATACATCAATAATCTCAGAACCAAATAAATGTATTTATGGCCTAATATTTCTACCTAACTCCCTGAAAGGTTATTCATTCTGGTTTGTTATTATTGTTTTAACTAAAAGGGGGAATCACTTTCCTTCCATTATTCATAAACCTTCCGTTCTATTTATTAGAAAAAATAATTCGACATCGTTGTAGCGATCGACTCTCTCTGAACGGGATGAGGCTTTGATTTATACATAGAGAGAAATAACTTTTGGAAAACTCTAGGAAGAATCTCATCACTGAACAGAGTGGGTAACAGACAAATCTCTGCCAGTAAGATAACCAAACTAATCTGGGAACTCCGAGAAGCTGCTTTAGCAACAAACTAACATAGATTATTTGTTAAAATATTTGAAAGTTTTCAAAATATAAACTCTACCCATGATATGCTAGATGGTTGAACTGCTCTTATTCTTCAATATTTTCTCATAAAACAGCATCAGGTATCTTCTCATTTAAATATTAGACGTTGGCTCATGGAATCTGAAATAAAGTCCAGTCCATGGATCATTAGCTCATTCCCACAATGCATCATTACAAAAGGTGAATTCCTTCACAGCTTCAGCAGAAATCACCGGAAGATCAATTATTGTAAGTCCAACCAAACCTTTTGACACACAATCTTCTTGACAACAGAATTATGAGAGAATAAGAGAATTGAGTTCCTTGATGACCACTTACCACAGATCTCACTAATTAGCCCCTTGTAACAATTTATAATTTTTTGTCTGCCACTTCTGACGGGTTATGGGTATTTAAGGAATCTTTTAAAAAACTGTCATGCAGAAAAGAATCAGCTGATTACCAGCTGAGAGGGGATATAATTTCAAGTTGAATGTCCAGTGATTAAACGGACTTCTTGATGGCTATACAATAGCAAACCTTTCATGTGGTCAAACTTCTTAGCCATATTCTACTGGAGCCAAGCAGTAGGGGCTACTGCTTTAGTATTTCATTCTTTCGTAAATATCAATGTACCATTAATTACTTCTATTACTCCGTGATTTACATATTCATCTATGATTACAGCCTCAAAGTCAGTTACCTGGGTTGGGAGATGAGTTTTATAAATGATTCCTGAAGCACATCCAGTAACTCACCTGTATATGGCTGTTTGCATGACAGCCACGTACTAAAATTCTTCAGTTATCTGCCCTTGCCCAATGGGCTGCTGTCCATCAAATCAACAGTGAACATTGACAATCCCTTTCAGCTCTCAGCATCCCCCATTGTACTGTACAGCGGCATAAAAAACTTTAGTGTCCTAGATGTGTTCAACAGAATCCATTTGGTTGATGGATACGACTGTTATGTATATTGGAGTGGATCATTGTAACACTTGATATATTCCTTCTCTAGTTTATACCATCTGTACTGACTGGTGTGTTTGCAGCCAACTGTCATTTAAGATGATGAAGCAGATCTCCACGTATAATATAATTATTACTCAGTTTCTAATTCTAAATGGCCAAATAGTGGAAACTAACTTATTAAATATAATTTTGAAAAATTCATTTGCTGCAAATAATTTACTGAGTGGAAACAGAGGCCCAGTGGTTTGGTACTGGACTGCTAATGTGGAAGGCTTGATTTTGAATCCTAGTAAGAAGTCCCTAGTATCTTTATTTCTTCTCTTTCTCAAACATGTGGTTGTACATACATACATCAGAAAATGAAGAGTTCTAGAAAGAACAGACTGCACATTAATACCTATCCATGGATCACAGGCGAGGGTGTGAATGCTTCAGCACAAGCCATCACCAGTATACAAGTCATGCATGAGTTATGTCATTGAAAAACACCTTCGTTGGTGAAGGACATCAAAATTATCACTGTTCAATGCTTTCAACAGCAGCAGCCGATAGTGAGACCAACAGGTGCTGTGAGTGGTCAGTGTGCATCCTGAACTAGTTTTCACATCCCTACCAGCAGGTGAATACATAATGATAGGATGTTCAATTTGACTGTAAACCTTTATCTATCCAATATGCTGATGCACCCAGTCTGCTCAGCACAGTTATGATGGTTCATCTCCTTCAGGAACTTTGAGCTGAAGGCAGCACATGGACAGTTAAGTACAAAGGAAACTAAATTAGATATATTTTCTCTCAGGTAAGGATAGCACCATAGCTCTCTTCTGTCAAAAACGTAAATCAACCTTGTGATTCTGAACGGGTCTTCTTGACATCACTACTTATCCTACTTTCATTTGAATAGCTCAAAAACAGCAGGTGGCGCTACTGTTCTTCTATTTGTGCAAAAATATTTCTCTCTTTAAATGTATCTGATTATAATTACTAATTTAGCATTGAAAACAAACGATGGTAAAGAATGTAGACACCTTTATTCTGTTAACACTTTTAAAGCTAAGTTTAAATCAAAAGGATATCTTAGATGAACAAAGTCCAGAGAAGAATTTTACAAATGTTGATTCCTGTGTCCTACATCTTTATGACACACCTGCTGTTTATGATTCAATGGGTGTTTTCTGTAAAGATTTAACTTACCAAACATAAAAGAAATATCTGTGGACTGATTTGTACTCCATACACCATTATCTACTTCACTGGAATTTGAAATTACAACTTTATCTATATTATTACTCTGTGCATCACAGTAGACAGGAATCCACCACACTTTTTATTTATTACGTTGGTCTGGAACGATCCCATCACCATTTAGAGGGAACAGATTGTTTTTCAGGTAAGCTTTCATTATATCGATAGTCATCTATGGGAGTTGGGTGCCAGGCCTTATGCTGTTTATTGGCTATAAATCAGTTGTATTTCCCACTATTAGAATACCAGCTGCTGGCCTGGTCTGAAGAAATGGTTAATGGCTGGCTTTGGATTTGGGTTGTTCGTCTGTTTAGTTAGATGGTATAAAAAATGAGTAAACAGATGATCTTCTTCATGCCCGTTCCTCCTAATATGAACCTATTAATAATATTACAGTATTCAGATATTTAATAATAATAAATTTTGGCTTCAGTTAATATTTTTAAATTGAGCGAAGTAAGTTTTGGTGTAAAATATCAAAAGTCAGCCAGGAATCAGATGCTGTTTGATAGGAATTAGAAAAGATGGATTCTTTGAAAGTATACATACACCTGACCACTGTTAACTTGATTTTAAAATATCAAACATTAATATAAATAGTGAATTTGTGAGCTTTGAAAAATTACTTATTCAATGGCAGGCTGATTGATACCAATTTTGAGACCTCTGCCTACTTTAGAGCTGCTTGATTCCATATCAGTTCACCAACCTCCTCCAGCATCACCATTTCCTTTACTCCAAAGATCACGTTCTACAGTACCAGACCATGTTCCATTTTCCAATTGTAAGTCCGACTATTTCAGTAAAAATGACGACATGAACCTGAGGGGAATCAATCATCGAAGTTTCCAAACTGTTTTGGCTGCACAGAGAAATATTGAGAAACTTAATGAAGCTGTGCTACTGGCATTTATCACAATAATTTACCTATGTGGTACTTTGAAAAACTGACTTTCCAAAAAGATTCCTTCCATTGTCCACTCAGAATAATTTCTATGATAGTATCTCCATTACTCTCCACTGCAAAAGTATAAAATTAATGAATTTATTTGTTGATTTTGTTTGTAACCACGGTGAAGTTATCTTTATCTTTAAATTTTAATATAATGGTGAACTAGCATATATCTTCATCAATTGTTTGTTGTTTATAGATATTAACCAGTCCAAAGATGATCGGTAAAAATACTGTAACATTGTCCACAGTAGGAGATGGAGGAGATGTTAACATGACAGTTTTTTAGAAAACTCTTTAAAACAAATGTTCGTAAATCAATCGATATTCATTTATTGATGGACAAACTGATCATGACAGAGAGCTGCATAAAAAAATCAATTTGTAGGGTTCATATGTGAAAGATTTAAGACCCAAAACTATAAATGTAAATTACAGGGGATCTCACCGATTAGACATACAGATGGGTAAGTAATGGCAGCTGCCATCTGTCTACTGGGATGAAGAGAAGAGGAAATCATGGGGAATATTTTGGAGGAAAAAGAAGAAAAATAAATGTAGGAGAATGGATTAAGAAGATTTCAAGGAAGGTTTTCAGATAGGAAAGGGAGAGTGGTTTTCCTGTCACTAAGTGGAGATCTCACACAGAAATGGCCGCTTTTCTTCACACAAGAAAGAGAGCCATTTCTTGTCATATCGTTGAACACAGCACTGTTCCTTCCCATCCGAAGTAGGATGACCAGGAGCCCAGTTGGTCTGTTCTGTGGCTGTGCCGTCCATCCATAACCAGTTTCCTGTCTTTGAGGTGCAGCCAATCCACACTCCCCCTATAAACAACAGAAATAAGGGCGACATTGACAAGGACACTAAGATAAAACTGGACCAAAAGATGGCAGAGTCATGTGATTAATATGGAAATTAGCTGATGACATTTGCCCTTAATCAGACTATCTACTGATTGATGGGCTCTGTTATATGTTAAAGGTCAGAGGAACAGGAAGTTTATTTTAGGTCCAGTGTCTCTGCCAGTTAATGAAATCAGGAATAAAAACATTAAACAAAAAAAGGGTTTATTTATCATCTGTTTAAAGTCTGTGTCCAACCAGGGAAGGAATCTGTTTGTGGTTTGTAAGAGAAGAAGAAGAAGACATTTTTACTGGTTAATCTTGTGGTGGGAGGGCAAATGTAAAAATATTAGGAACAAAATCATCCCTCACTCACATGAACAAAAAACCTTTCTGCAGATGTGGGACAGCATTTCTCTCTTCTGTTTGGTGATGGGGGACATCAGGACAGCTCCATCTCTATCACATTTCTTGACTGCTGATGTCCAGTTCAGCCTCTCCCTGTACACCTTGTACCAGATGCCCTCTCTTCTGATAAAGGTGTAGCCCTTACTGGTGAAATCTCTCCCTGCCACTGACAAAATTAATGAGAGGTTATTCCACAGAGGAGTGGAAGAGAAATATTAAATAACAATGACTTATACAGATCAGTTGTTTCTGAAAGGAGTCAGATGGATTCTATTGTATTAGAAACAAGGGACCAAATAGTAAATAGGGTGGTTCACCCTCATGCAACAGCACATAAACAGAGTGGACATTCACATACAGATAGGAACAGAGCAACAACCGAGGCTGACTAACCTTTGAGATGAGCATCAGATTTTCAGGCTGAATGATGATAACAGGTATTTGTTAATCTATGGAAAGGCCCACCTGGTAGGTATGTGGACTCTACTCTATAATAAACAACTTTTTGCTGCCTCTTGGTGGCCAAAGATCAGACTTAGAGACAGAGATAATATGGAGCCTCTGTCCACTGAAGCCTGACTGAACTGTCAGCTGAATGAAGCTGTCACCTTTGAGGTCAGTCTTCTGTGTAAGGTCCTGGTTCATTCCTGTTGAATTGTGTTGTTCTGGTTCCTTGTTATACATCTGTTTTCAAACTTCAGAAGAAGGAAACCATCTCCTAAGTTTCTGATTTCTTTTTATTTTATCTTGATTAATGTTAAAGAGCCGTCAAATCCCTGCCATCTCTGGAAATACCTGAACATGATGATGGAAAAGCTTCCAGGCAAAGAGAAAGAGAAGTACGTTCATCAGTAGAAAACAGACTGAGGGGCTGTAAAATACCTGTGGAATAATCTTCTGAAATGTGGAGTTTATCAGAGGAATGTGTTCTTGTGTTAATGTAACTGGGTGCTGTGGGGTCAGCAAGATTTCTGTTAATTTCTCCTCATCAACAAAAACTGAATTCAATCTATGGAGAGTAGCTAAGCATCAGTTCTACATTCTGTTTTCTCAATTTAAAAACGAAGGGAGTTATCTCCCATGGACAAACATTGAACATCAAACAATTTAAGTTTAACTGGAAATATTATATTATTATTATTATTATTATTATTATTATTATTATTATTATTATCTATTATATCAAGATACCTTTATTCAGCTATTTGTTTAATTCCTCATCAGCTGGTACTTGTCTTGAGAAAACAAAACATTAATGTTCCTCCTCAGGAAGAATTCCTGATTGTGTCCAGTAGATATTTATTCCTAATTATATCAATGTGGCCCCTATGAACGAGAGATTTACTGAGCAGATATTCCCTGCTATGCTAGAACTGTCTGTGGAAGAGGTTGATATTTTTATTTACACATTGAGAAGTTTACTAAGTTACCATCGATAGTAGATACCAAAGTGAGGAGTTTAAAATAGTTTGTGGTCTGTGGAACAAAGGGCAGAGTTTGCAGTTGTATCCTCCCTGTTGACCAAAGAGAAATAGGAGGTCACAGAACGAACAGAACTGTATTCCTCTGCGCTACCCCAGGGGTTCATCTAGCGATGGAGGGATACATTGGAATCTAAATTGAATAAACATTAATTGCTAGGTAAGATCATGAGGTAAAGTATACAGTAATTATTCTTCACTAAGTTAATTAGTGACATAAGACATCCTTTAACCCTTTTGTGTGTAGCTGTAAGGGAAACATTTTTGGTGATTTGTTACAGAATTTCTGGCGACTTAAAATTGTCTCCACAATTCTGATGATGTGGCCTTTGCCTTGAGCATGGACAGAGTAGCTCCCTGTGTAAAGTCTTTCTTTCAGCCCTTTTGTACTATACAGTTTACTTACACTATCAGCTTTCAGTTTATTGTTGTTGTGCTCCTTAGCTGTGGTTTATGTGGACGGTGCCGTTAGCTCAATGACTTCGTTATTGATTTCAATTCAGTAAATCTATTCTAGATAAATCATCAAGCTGGTGAAATCTTCTGGATCTACTTTTAGTCCTGTATCTATACTTCATTCTCCATCTACAGTTATATATACATACATGTAAATACCATGATTTAGGAATAGCCAGGTTAATGTCTACCTACCTTCATCGGATGTTGTCATTTCGTTTTTGTTCAGTATGGGATTTGTCGGAATGTTCTCTGCAGGTGAGAGGTCACACGTCCGTGGATTATGGTCAGACATAACCAAGAAACATTGGTCGGTCAATCGCCTGATCTCGCACTTCTTCGGACTCAAATTCTGCTCGTTGTCTGCGGGCTTCATCTCATTTCTTAGTCTCTCTGCAGACTGTTTCTCCGATGCTTGTGCTCTGCCGTACATCAAGAGAACAGCAACTAAATATATGAATATCATCTTTGAATTGTCGTAATCGGCTTTAGATTCTAAGTGATGATGAGAGGCGTTGAGTCGTCCTCTGCTTCAGTCTCCTCCAACAGGTATCAGCGCAGTGGAGTTAAATTGTGTGTTTACCCTGGACACGGCCCTGGTGATTCCTATATTTGGAGAACGAAGTTGTGACGGGGAATCATTTTGTTTTCATATTGGCTTAAAGGTGATGAAATCTGTCTCTCATTTCCATTTAGTGATGAATATTCATCATTAATTAATTATTTATTTACTGAAAATGTGGACAATGATATTGGGGTGATTAGTAATAGAAGATATTCGTTGTTATCTATATATTTTATATATGTCGAGGAAATCACTTTCTATGTATGCACTGCTATGTATTAAATTATATTGTTCTATATATGATGTGGTTAGTAATTTAAATAGAAATGGTTTGTATTATACTAACAGATCTCAAACAATTCCACAATCCAGTGCTGTAATATGTTGAAGTGTAGCAGCTAAGAGATGGTCACAAAATATGCACCTCGGTTGATGATCCTGACGCTAGAACTGTCGTCATGCTTCTTGTTAATAAAAGGACTGAACCAGGTTCAGTTTCTCAGAAAGTGGCTAGTACCTCTTCCTCTCCATGAAGTCAGTTGAAAAGGTCCAATAAGTACCGTTTCCTTGTCAAGTTGTAAGGAAAACACTGGACATCTTCAATGATTACTAAATAGAGGATTATATTTACATGACATTAAATATTAAAGATAGTGAATGCTAGGTTGGCCAGTTGGTGTTTCCTCCCAGTGAGCAAACTGTAGCTTCCATCCACTAAAACTATACATTCTATTGACGACTCATCTTCTGATTTGGCCAAACTATGTTGTTGTTCTTCTATTCATTCAGAACAGTGTGGCTGGTCTCCAACACTTGATTGCATCTTCCTTCAAGCTGATCTACCTATGAACAGGCTCTCACTTGTCAGGTATACTTTCGTATCTTACCTTCTCATTAATATTGTAGTGACGGCTGCTTTGTCAGCTGTTCTGCTCTGTGGAACCTGTTTATTGATGCGGGTGGACTGGAGTTGCCATACATATTTTGGAATGAAAGATAAAGGCCACCACAGAGTCCTCTATCGATGTTTGTTGACATCCATTGTTTTTGTGAACTTTAAACTAAAATTCAGATTGATTTGGAAAGGGAAATTAATTAAATAAGAGAGCAGGAAAAATTATCCCTGAACAGCTGTTTTTGTTTCTGTATTTTTACCTGAATTTATTGAGTACTGAGCTAAACCAGTTTCAGATGAGCCCAGCTTCTGCTCTGTCCTGGGCTGGAATGGTCCAGCGGGTATACTGGGGAGAGACAGACTTCCTGCTGTAGGGGGAAACCTCTGTTCAGCAACAGAAAGTAGGATGTGGGGTCCTGTCCGGATGATTTAGTACGTGAACTGAATCACTGTAAACCAGGTGAACTCCTTCAAGCATCAGAAAAGTAAAAACTGATAAAACCATTTTAATTAGATTTTTATAGAGGAAAGAAACAACTCAATTTGGAGAGAAAAGCCACAATTTTCTGACAGCGTATTCAGCTTCGTCCAACATCGAAACAAGACTTGAGTAATGAAGGAAGAAATCTATAGAGTGTAAATAGAATGTTGTACCTGCGCATAATCTTTTTTGTGTCAAATAAAGAAAGTCTTTCACCTGTCCAGAAATCACCATAACAAAGTCCTTATTTCCGTGAGTCTTTATTATGTAGAGAAACAGGAATAGATTAATGGATTTCTCTGCTTTTTGTTGGATTACCTTTACGCTACAAACGCTAACAACCAATAAGAAAGTCTGGAGAAGTTCTTAAAGTTACATAGTTTGTGGTTTTAATGTCCCTTAAATTTATTTGAAAAGTTTCCACTTGAAAACACTGGCAGACAGATGATGGGTCCAAATTTATTGCTGTTATTAATCTTTTAATACAACTGCAAAGTCTGGCTTTTCAAAATACTGGCAACTAACCATTTGCCCTAATTCTGACTTGAGTGGGTATAATGAACGTTAATTTAATAAAGTTCTGATTAAGTTAGTAAAATATCAACATTTTTAAGAGAAATTCTTTCCTTCAGTAAATGCCTGGTTCATAGTGGGGCCCCATCGATAAAACCTTTGTATGCAAATTTCCTGGATGGGATAAGTAATTCTTTCTGAGGAAAGGGGTATCTTGAGCTCTGCGTTCTTAAGACTAGTACCAGGTAAGGAGAAGATAAGTAAGTAAATCAAAGTACCTAAATGTCTGCAGGTGCCTGAACCATCCCACTGCTGCTGGTGAATGCTGATCACCGAGGTTTGCTCTCCTCTGTCCCTTTATTATTGCTGTAAATTAAGTTCAGACCCTGATATAAAAAACTTCTTTTCTTCAGCTGTAGAAGACATTTAATATTTCTCATAGATAAATACATGTTCCTCCTAATTATCTTCAGTAGCCAATATTGTCGCTGACGAAACACCAAAATACATGGCACGTTAAAGTACACAGCACTACTCTTATGGATTTGTTTGATCGGATAATATGAGCTTTTGTGAAACTGAAGGCAGTAGAAGTAGGTGACATCGGGAACAATCAGACAAATATCACAACATACGAGTCACCTGTCGTCTTTAAAGTAGAAGCATCTATGACATAGTATCTCAACCTTTTTCACTCCATCCCCCCTTCATGAATTCTCAACATTCGTGTGGCTCCCCTTTATTTTTCTCCCAAATCCCACCCTGCCAAAAAAAGCGCAGAAAAAAAAAGAATAAATAAAATGTTGATGAAGAGAACACCCTTGCTTTATTAAAAAGTTTACAGTCATAATTATCTTATATTGATAGATTTCTGTGATATGCTTAACTTACATCACTAGACTACAAAAAGACTAGCAGACAATAGCAAATTTGATTTGGATGGGAGAAAGTTCAATTAACCTCTGCATACTTTATCACACATCAGTGGGAAGGCTGATATTGTTTCTTTTCAGTCAGTTGACGAATCCGAGGTTGTGTCACTGACAATGCACATCTCATGTCGGGGTCCACATCCAATCGGTTGCGGCTCTTATTCTTGATTTGTAGAAGGGTGGAGAAACCAGACTCACATAAATAGGTAGTTGAAAAAGGCAAGAGTAGTCGAAGTGCAATCTCACTGACTTTTGGATATGACTGATGCATCGAACACCAGAATACATTCAGAGATTTTTCTTCATAGAGATCTTTGGCAGCAGAATCATGTTTGAGATCAAGGAACTCGTCCTGAACATCACTGGGAATGGTAGTAATATCAAGAGTGCCAGAGAATGGATTCCTTACCAACTTCCCTTCTTCCTCCTCGAATTCTGGGAAGTACATATTAAGTTCAATTTCCAAGGATCTCAGATGCTGGGTGATTTCAGTTTTAAGTAATGGGTCAAGCAGACTATCTTCTTCATTCTCGTCAAGGACAGCTGAAAGGTTTTCAAACATGGCAACATTCCCGGCACCGACTTTCCTTTGCCAATTCTGGAGCTTGGCAAGAAATCCACGAAGACAGTCCATCAGGTGAAACACATTTCTTTCATTGCCCTGTAGCTTCAGATTCAACCTATTTAGCTGCTCAAATATATCTGCTAAATATGCAAGACGTGGCTCCCACAAAACCTGATTGAAGTGACTCAACAGATCATCTTTCCCTTGCATTTCCAGGAACAATTTTAGCTCCCCCCGAAGTTCAAAACACTCGATTCACAACATTGCCCTTGGAAAGCCAGCGCACTTTGGAGTAAAAGAGGAGAGCTTCATGCTCCGAATCCATGTCTCTACAGAGGTTCTGGAAAAGGCGAGAGTTCAGAGCTCCAGCTTTTACAAAGTTGACGCATTTGACCACTGCCTCCAGGATCTTGCAAAGTTCATCAGGGAGGGTTTTCGACGCCAGTGCAAAACGATGGATCATACAATGAACCCCCTTGGCATTCGGAGCTACTTCCTTGACACGCTTCTGGAACCCTGATTTTGATCCCAGCATCGCTGGAGCCCCGTCTGTACAGACTCCACAACAATTTTCCCATGGGATCCTGTTAGCTTTGAAGAAAGAATATAGCTTTTCCATCACATCTTCAGCTGTTGTGGTGGTCTCAAGCTGTGTACATAAAAGATATTCTTCCTTGATATCACACAAGAAAACATACCTAACAAACACGAGTAGCTGTGCACACGAACTCACATCCGTTGACTCTCCAGTTGTATTGCAAACATACCAGCTGGAGACGATTTGATCTCCTGTATCACTTTTTCCTTTATGTCATCTGACATTTCATTAATTCTCCGCTTCACTGTGTCGTTTGACAAGGAAATTTGTTGAATTTTACGTTCATTTGCATCTCCAAGAACACGCTTGACCATCTTTAAAGTACATGGCTTAATTAAGGTTTCACCAATTGTGTGGGGCTTCTTTTGCTTCGCTATTTCAAGGGCAACCTCGTATGATGCCTCAACTACACTTGAGGTCTGTTGTTGGAAAGCACCAGTTGCATCCAGTTTCTGTTTTCCCAAACTACTTTCGTGGCGCCTGAAGAAATCGGGGTCTTTTTCAGCATACTGTGGATGGATGGTCTGCAAATGATGCTTCAACTTACTAGGCCTCATAGAATCGTTCCCCAACACTTTGAAGCACAGTACACACTGAGGTTTCTCGATGCCATCAGCGAGAATTGATGTAAATCCGTAGCTAATGTACTCTTCACTGTACTTCCGCTTCTTAGTAACACTAGTAGCCATCGCAAATCTAGGGAAAATAAAGAAGACAGACCATCAGAACAAACATTAAGTGATAAGACAAAAGAATGATAATGAAGGACAGATAAATAGGACAAGTGATAAAATGACAAACACACAAATATCCACATACATAATACATCCATGGACTCACACATTAAGCACACACACAGTCATACACAAACATACACAGAGAGAGTAAAGATGATAAACATTCACACTCAAGCTAGCAAGCTGAAATGTACTTTCTACAGCAAGAACACACCTCCTTTGACAAGCACTGCCCCAATTGAATAATTAGAAATGTATAATTAGCCCACCATGGCCCCCCTAAATTATTGCCATGGCCCCTTGGGGGCCATGGCCCCCAGGTTGAGATTCTATGCATCTATGATGTTGGCAGGCATAAATTAGAAATATGTAAAAATCAGACAAAATAGACTATTAATAAACACAAGACATCTGCTATGAAACTAATCTCTTCAGTGCTCTTTAAAGATGAGAGGCTGTTATCATCATCTTTACTCAAAAATACCAGTCAAAAATTTCCAACCATCTGCAGAAAATTGATTTTGCATTCTGCAAAGTAGAATAATAAACTATTGTTTATCTGAAGACATTTCTGAAATCCAATACATATTTATATTCATAGACACCTCATCCCCATCCAAATCGACTCCTCGTTTGAAATGACAGCTCTGTCACCACAGTTCAATCTCCAGAAAGTCGCTATCAGAACAAACAATGCCTGTTTTGCACCTATAACAAAGAAAATTAGAACAACAAAGGGAAACAACTCTCTGGCTGACTTATGCTTTTGCAAAGATGGACTTTGCGTGGTATTTCTATCACATCTGATTTTGTGATGCAAATAGAAATTAGTGTTTATTTATCAGCAGTTAGTGATGTTCTCCTCCATCGAACCAGAAACTAATTAAGAAAGTAAGGATGTTTCAAAAGCAAAGAAAACCAGTGAGAAGACTTTTATCAACATGGCAGCCATTGATGCCAAACAATGTGAATTACAAAGTAATGAACTCCAAAATAAATATGCTTATTAGACTGAAAGCAACACAAATAAAATAAAATTATAGAAGAACCTTAAAAGCTTTAAATGATATTTGGGTTGTTTTTGGATTATTATCCTAAAGTTTTTTAAAACAAAAATCTTTCCCAGAATTTGTGAATGACAATTCCCCCAATTTCTCTCTCCTTCCATTTGGTTCAAATGAATGTCTCAAGCTTCTAGAACAGTTTCATCTTCACCATCACCCAAAAAAGCCATGTACTTTTTCGAATGGCAATTCCTGCTACTGTAGAACTGAACACTAGCATGGACATTCTTATAATGTGTATCCACTGAAAACCACACATTATTCAGGGACTTGAAAACAACCCATCATCAGTACTAGAGGCTGTTTTCAGAGGTATGAAAGGTCCACAGTAAAGTATCAACTGTTCTCCACTTCTTTAGTTTTGATAATTGAGAACCGGTCAATAGGGAAGGAATGTAAATAAACAAACAAGAATTCTCATTTGAACTCTCTGCACCATTTCTTTAAAGGATAATCAGGTCATTTAATGTCATCGTAAAATTGGCCAGGGAAGAGTTTTGGGTGCCACGTCAATAATTGTCTCTAAAAGTGACCATTTGCCCAGCTCTCATCAGCTGCTTCCTAATTTGGAAAAAAATTCTGTGGCATCGTCTGATGTGAAACAAAAACAACAAAGCAAAGTAGCTGAAACTAAAAGGGTTAAAACAACACCAACCCGGAACATTAATCATTTAATAGCCAAACGCATATTTGTGTGAACTATTTTTAATTAATCCCCAAGAAAGATACTGCTTTGGGTTTGATGATATTGCTTTAAATTGGAATGGGAGTCTTTCCTTTCACTTTCACTACTAAAAATTTCCCAATTTGTCTATTGAAAGACAGAAATTAAACATGGCTGTCATCATCGACCAGAGAAAACCAACTGTCTCTGGATGGCACAGGCTTTCATTGTGTATGTGAATGTGATAATTTTTGTTTAAAATCCTAGAAAAGAGATGATCATCAAAACCAATGTAGAGCTGAGTGGTTAGTTGACAAAACTCTGCCAAGAAGGTAACTAACCAATTCATTCTGGAAAAATTGAGATGCTGTAGCAATAGGTATCCTTGATTCACTCAGAAAAGGAACTTATTGCCCTTCTCATCTCCATTAATGACCAGAAGTCTGCAGCTGTGCCGTACGTTCATAGCCTCTCAAACAAATGGCATGACTCACAAACACACACAATCTGCATTTTATTAAAACCTACATATACTACATACATCTGACATTTTGGTAAATCTCTCAGTCTGTCACCAATGAGTTATTCAGCTGGTTTTCTCACTTTGTTTCGTTTCCTTATTTTTTGTCGTGAAGCACAGAAAATAAATTTTAAAACACAGACATATTACATAGAAATTACTTAACAACGCAAACGTGAAGACATCGGTGGCTTTGGTCGAACATGGAGGCCTCACTTCCACAACCATGGTAAACACCAAAATCTGGATTGAGAAAGGAGAGAAATCAGCTAAAGTTCATCTCAACTTTCTTGATTATTTGGTAATTAATTGTTTAATTTAATTATTTTCCAGATAAACAAATAAAAATCTAATTTTCTTTAAACTGTACAAATGATTTGATAAGAATACTGGATAAGAAACTATTTATTGTTTGTTAAAAATTTTGAAAGATTTGTAGACAAAAACTATGCCCACAAACAGCTAGATGTCTGAACTGCAGTTATTCTGTGGTATTTCATTTCTTCCTAAGATTTTATCATAACAAAAATCAGTTGTGTTCAGTTAAATATTAAATGTTGGTATACATAAGGTAAAATATGCTGGACACCACTGAAATTGGTAAAGCCCAACCAAAAAGGAGATGAAACCTTAGGGGTAAATTCTTAGCCATATTCTACTAAAGCCCAGCAGTATGGGCTACTGCAGCATTGCATTGTGGGAAGATTTTCTTAATCGTTGATTAAACCTCATCCATCCCAAGGATAATACAACCACAAGGACTGCCACACATATCTGCACACAGTTCACCAAAAATGGACTCATTTTCTGTTTTTATTTTGGCAATTACAACCCAAAATAGCATCAGAGCCAATGTTAGGTACAGTGCACCACAGAAGTTGGTGTCTGCAGAACAGGAAGCTGACAGATTGGAACAACACAAAGCTGAGCAGCCAACATCCAGAAGGACGGTGGTGGGCGTAGGTCTGAAGTAACTAGTGCAGACTGAAGAGAACTACTCATAATTCTCTCAGAGGGCTGCAACAGGAAATTTTCCTCAGCTTCAATATCATCTATAAAGATGTTTGGGTGGATTTTGTAAGTAATGGCCCCTTAATAACTAAGTCATGTGATTTCACAACAACAGAGGGGAGATAAAAGCTTGTAGAACTGAAATAAAATGTACAGAATGGACATGAGTTTAAGATGAGAAAGAACATCGCTCAACAACTGAACCTTCCAAGCAGAGTCAATAGTAAATCAAATAATCTTCAAAGCAGTTCTGTATGTCATTTTATTTCAGTTGTCAGAAAATCTCATCAGAGGCAAAAGCGGAATTGTATTTCCTGTACCAGTAATTATGTGGAATCTTTAATTTACCTAAGAAGGAAGATGACGAGAGATAACAGCATCACCATCATCTGCCTGTGTGTGCTTTCAAGCTGAGACATTTAAACTAAATACTTAAGGGACATTAAAATTACAAGCCCAGAAATCTTCAAGAACTTCTTCAGACTTTCCTAGTATAAAGGTAATCCAACGAATTGCAGAGAAATCCAATAATCCATCCCAATCTCTATGCATGAGGAGGACATTAATGCAAACAAGAACCTTACAATTGAAAACTTCGGTTTACTTTGTTCAAACGAATCAAAGATTCTATACCAAAGTTATGTCGAGTTCTGAACAGAAAAAGACTATGCACAGATATTATGTTCTGTTTAAACCTTATGGATTTTTTCATTCATTTCCAGATGGATTTATTACCGTTTAGCTCCTCTCTTCGTTATCCTAGTTTTGTGTCTGTGTCGATGTTGGACAAGGCCGAATACACTATCAGGTTTCCCCCTCCAGCAGGAAGTCTAATCTCTCCCCAATAAACCTGCTGGACCTTTCCAGCCCAGAACAGAGCAGATCCTGCGCTCATTTAAAACTGGATTTGTTTATTAATGAAGAACTTGCAGGTAAAAAGGATGAATAAGCACAGGAGGAAATGTAAACAACGCTCTCTGGTCGGCTAACTACACCTTCAAACACCAACTGATTTTAATGTTAAACAGAAAATCAAAATTAATAAAGATAAACAGACATCAACATAAAACTGAAAGCTCATTCTATTTTACTCTGTCACAGCCAGTCCAGTCTCCCTGGATCTGTAAACAGGTTCGCATACTAAACGATTGGTGATCAATAAGCAGTTAATGAAATATCAATGAGACGACATGATAGGAAAACAAGTACTTGCTTGTGGGCAGACTGGAGTGAAGGAAGATCAATAAGATGAAGGAAAGTAGCCACACGGGTTCTCAGTTACAAAAGCAACATTTTTGGCTCAATAAGAAGAATCAACAATAAATTGACAAGTTTTAGTGGAGACAAATTAATCTTTACTCCTATCTGCTTGTTGATCACCATAGAGCGGAGTCAGTTGTTTTCCTTAGCATTTCATCGTTTAACGACAGACCTGCAGACAGAGATGGATGAAATACTAAAGACTTTCTGGGAAAATAAACCTGGTCCAGTCCTCTTATTAACAGTAAACGTGACCACATTTCTAGTGTCAGCTAAGAAAACTGAGATGCATAGAAATCAACGAATATCTTCTATTACTAATCACCCCAATATCATTGTCCACATTTTCAGTAAATAAATAATTAATTAATGATGAATATTCATCACTAAATGGAAATGAGAGACAGATTTCATCACCTTTAAGCCAATATGAAAACAAAATGATTCCCCGTCACAACTTCGTTCTCCAAATATAGGAATCACCAGGGCCGTGTCCAGGGTAAACACACAATTTAACTCCACTGCGCTGTGTGCAGAAGTTCTTCACAGATGAAACTGCGCTGATACCTGTTGGAGGAGACTGAAGCAGAGGACGACTCAACGCCTCTCATCATCACTTAGAATCTAAAGCCGATTACGACAATTCAAAGATGATATTCACATATTTAGTTGCTGTTCTCTTGATGTACGGCAGAGCACAAGCATCGGAGAAACAGTCTGCAGAGAGACTAAGAAATGAGATGAAGCCCGCAGACAACGAGCAGAATTTGAGTCCGAAGAAGTGCGAGATCAGGCGATTGACCGACCAATGTTTCTTGGTTATGTCTGACCATAATCCACGGACGTGTGACCTCTCACCTGCAGAGAACATTCCGACAAATCCCATACTGAACAAAAACGAAATGACAACATCCGATGAAGGTAGGTAGACATTAACCTGGCTATTCCCAAATCATGGTATTTACATGTATGTATATATAACTGTAGATGGAGAATGAAGTATAGATACAGGACTAAAGTAGATCCAGAAGATTTCACCAGCTTGATGATTTATCTGGAATAGATTTACTGAATTGAAATCAATAACGAAGTCACTGAGCTAACGGCACCGTCCACATAAACCACAGCTAAGGAGCACAACAACAATAAACTGAAAGCTGATAGTGTAAGTAAACTGTATAGTACAAAAGGGGCTGAAAGAGAGACTTTACACAGGGAGCTACTCTGTCCATGCTCAAGGCAAAGGCCACATCATCAGAATTGTGGAGACAATTTTAAGTCGCCAGAAATTCTGTAACAAATCACCAAAAATGTTTCCCTTACAGCTACACACAAAAGGGTTAAAGGATGTCTTATGTCACTAATTAACTTAGTGAAGAATAATTACTGTATACTTTACCTCATGATCTTACCTAGCAATTAATGTTTATTCAATTTAGATTCCAATCTATCCCTCCATCGCTAGATGAACCCCTGGGGTAGCGCAGAGGAATACAGTTCTGTTCGTTCTGTGACCTCCTATTTCTCTTTGGTCAACAGGGAGGATACAACTGCAAACTCTGCCCTTTGTTCCACAGACCACAAACTATTTGAACTAAACCTCACTTTGGTATCTACTATCGATGGTAACTTAGTAAACTTCTCAATGTGTAAATAAAAATATCAACCTCTTCCACAGACAGTTCTAGCAGGAATATTTCTGCTCAGTAAATCTCTCGTTCATAGGGGCCACATTGATATAATTAGGAATAAATATCTACTGGACACAATCAGGAATTCTTCCTGAGGAGGAACATTAATGTTTTGTTTTCTCAAGACAAGTACCAGCTGATGAGGAATTAAACAAATAGCTGAACAAAGGTATCTTGATATAATAATAATAATAATATTTCCGTTTAACACTTAAATGTTGTTTGATGGTCAATGTTTGTCCATGGGAGATAACTCCCTTCGCTTTTAAATTGAGAAAACAGAATGTAGAACTGATGCTTAGCTACTCTCCATAGATTGAATTCAGTTTTTGTTGATGAGGAGAAAATTAACAGAAATCTTGCTGACCTCACAGCACCCAGTTACATTAACACAAGAACACATTCCTCTGATAAACTCCACATTTCAGAAGATCATTCCACAGATATTTTACAGCCCCTCAGTCTGTTTTCTACTGATGAACGTACTTCTCTTTCTCTTTGCCTGGAAGCTTTTCCATCATCAAGTTCAGGTATTTCCAGAGATGGCAGGGATTTGACGGCTCTTTAACATTAATCAAGAGAAAATAAAAAGAAATCAGAAACTTAGGAGATGGTTTCCTTCTTTTGAAGTTTGAAAATAGATGTATAACAAGGAACCAGAACAACACAATTCATCAGGAATGAACCAGGACATTACACAGAAGACTGACCTCAAAGGTGACAGCTTCATTCAGCTGACAGTTGAGTCAGGCTTCAGTGGACAGAGGCTCCATATCATCTCACCTGTCTCTCAGTCTGATCTTGGGCCACCAAAAGGCAGAAAAAAGCTGATTATTATAGAGTAGAGTCCACAAACCTTCCAGGTTGGCCTTTCCACAGATTAACAAATACCTGTTAGCATCATTCAGTCTAAAAATCTGATGCTCATCTCAAATGTTAGTCAGCCATGGTTGTTCCTCTGTTCTTATCTGTATGTGAATGTCCACTCTGTTTATGTGCTGTTGTATGAGGGTGAACCACCCCCTATTTACTATATGGTCCCTTGTTTCTAATACAATAGAATCCATCTGACTCCCTTCAGAAACAACTGATCTGTATAAGTCATTGTTATTTAATATTTCTCTTCCACTCCTCTGTGGAATAACCTCTCATTAATTTTGTCAGTGGCAGGGAGAGATTTCACCAGTAAGGGCTACACCTTTAACAGGGAACTGGGCATCAGGTACAAGGTGTACAGGGAGTGGCTGAACTGGACATCAGCAGTCAAGAAATGTGAGGGAGATGGAGCTGTCCTGATGTCCCCCATCACCAAACAGAAGAGAGAAATGTTGTCCCTGTTCCACAAAAAGCTTTATATTTATTGTGAGTGAGGGATGATTTTACTCCCAATATTTTTACATTTTCCCTCCCACCACAAGATTAACCAGTAAAAATGTCTTCTTCTTCTTCTCTTACAAACCACAAACAGATTCCTCCCCTGGTTGGACACAGACATTAAACAGATGATAGATAAACCCTTTGTTTTTGTTTAATGTTTTTATTCCTGATTTCATTAACTGGCAGAGACACTGGACATAAAATAAACTTCCTGTTCCTCTGACCTTTAACATATAACAGACCCCATCAATCAGTAGATAGTCTGATTAAGGGTAAATGTCATCAGCTAATTTCCATATTAATCACATGACTCTGCTATCTTTGGGTCCAGTTTTATCTTAGTGTCCTTGTCAATGTCGCCATTATTTCTGTTGTTTATAGGGAGAGTGTGGATTGGCTGCACCTCAAAGACAGGAAACTGGTTATGGATGGATGGGACAGAAACAGAACAGACCAACTGGGCTCCTGGTCATCCTACTTCGGATGTGAAGGAATTGTGCTGTGTTCAAGGAGATGACATGAAATGGCTCTCTGTCTATTGTCATGAAAAGTGGCCATTTCTGTGTGAGATCTACGTTTAGATCTCCTTCTCCTATCTGAAAACCTTCCATGAAATCCTCTTAAAGGAATTTCCTTCATTTATGTTTCTGTTTTTTCCTCCAAAATTTGCCCCGTTTTTTCCTGTTCTCTTCATCCCAGTGGGCAGACGGCAGCCACCATTACTTTCCCATCTCTGCCTTGTATCGAAGAGATGCCCCTATAATTAATATTTACAGATTTGGGATTTTAATCCTTCACATATGAACTCTACCAATTAATTTTTTATGATTAGTTTAAATAGTTAATTAGAAACCGAAAAACGATCTTCATAAATTAGAAGGGGAGGTAACCTTACTCACCAGGTAGCGCTCAGCTTGCTCCACACAGAAACACCTGTTATTTACAGAAAACAGCCTCTCTGTCATCATCGGTTTATCAATAAATAAAATGAATATCAATTAATTTGTGTAAATTAGTTTTAAATATCTTAATAACTATTCAATTAAACCAATAACTGTGATTGTTAACACTGCAGGGTGTAGTAGACTCCGCTTACTTTAATATTTGATGTCTTCTCTGTAAACAAGAGGAGGACCCTCGGTTGCTGTGAGATGCTAACATCTCCTCCGTCTCCTACTGATCGTCTTTGGACAGGCTAATAACTATAAACAACAAACGATTAATAAAGGTATATGTTAGTTCACCATTAAATTCAAATGTGTAGATCAAATCACTGATGAAAACTTCACCATGGTTACGAACAAACTCAACAGATACATTCACCAATTAAGCTCAAAACCACTAATCAGGAATTTGAATAAAAAGATGGGGAGATAACTCACTAAATGTTTAACTAACCAATGGTTAATTCTTTAAATTAGCTGTCTTTACTCGTAACATATCAAAATATGATATTATCAGCAACTTTCCTGTTCTCAGCAAATCAGGATTTCTGCGGTATACGTGAGGTAAATAACTGCAAAAATGCAGGAGGACAGTTTTACAATTTTCACAATTTTCGATGTACAAATGTACATAAAATACATATGCAAATGTATTTGATGGATTCCCTTTTTGTTTAGATGTTAATTTGACTGAAATATTGGGATTCTGTGTAAAGAGAGGATTCTGTACGGTCCAGTACTGTAGTACTTAATAGTATGAGAGGAGGAGGAGATGGAGAACTGGTACAGAATGGCCCAGCTGTAAAGTTGGCAGGGTCACCTGTACGGTCCAGTACTGTAGCACTTAATAGTATGAGAGGAGGAGGAGATGGAGAACTGGTACAATGGCCCAGCTGTAAAGTTGGCAGGGTCACCTGTACGGTCCAGTACTGTAGCACTTAATAGTATGAGAGGAGGAGGAGATGGAGAACTGGTACGGAATGGCCCAGCTGTAAAGTTGGCAGGGTCACCTGTACGGTCCAGTACTGTAGTACTTAATAGTATGAGAGGAGGAGGAGATGGAGAACTGGTACAGAATGGCCCAGCTGTAAAGTTGGCAGGGTCACCTGTACGGTCCAGTACTGTAGCACTTAATAGTATGAGAGGAGGAGGAGATGGAGAACTGGTACGGAATGGCCCAGCTGTAAAGTTGGCAGGGTTCACAAAATGTTTACAGGAGACAGCATCCATAAGATACATAATGTGGAAAAGTTCATGCACAGTTTACTGTTTCCTGTTGTTATTATTTCACATTTCATAGGGGAAATAAATAATTATTTTCAAGTATCAGAGAACTAGACTATTACTGTAAAGTTCGCATTAAAGAGGATCAGGCATGAAAAATTAGCCTTTTTTATGAAAACTTGGCGATCGATGCTGGTGTTAAACAGAAATCAAAGCTCAATCAATAACTGTTATTGGCAAGGACAAGGAAAGCTTATGACTGAGCCAGCAGCTGCTATTCTGACAGGAGGACAGAAACTCACCGTTCTGCCATCCATGGTCATTTTATTATATATAATGATAGCGTATATAATAAAGGAAGGAAAAGCGAGTTCTTTTGAGAGGGAAACTGGATCTTTCCACCATAATTGTATATTTCTTTAAAATGGTAAATTAGTATTTACTTTGTTGTGTAGATCAATTAAACAACCAGAATACGTAAAGTTGGAATTTCACCGTCCAGTGAAGTAGATTATTTTGGGTAGAATAAAACTCGTTCCACTGATATTTCTTTAAGCTTTGGTGAGCGGATCAGTAAAAACGGACGATTGATAATGTATAAATCTCAGATATCATCATTTTTATTAGCTCCTTGTCTTCGGTCCTACGAGAATTCTTTGTCTTAAACTTGGCATTAAGAGTGTTAAAGGAATAAAAATGTTCACTGACTATTATTGTTGTTTGGTTTCCATAGTAAAAGGATTAATTATAATCAGATCCCTTTTAATATATTAGAAGATCCATACTTTGGTATCAACAGAAGAACACACCAGCTGCTGCTGCTGTTGAGCTGTTTGGAAATGCAAGTAAAAATGCCAGGGCCTGTACAAACACTATTATGTACAACAACTTGTATATAAATCGTGCAAAGTTGTTTCACCTTTTTTAACAGAATGTAAAGTTTAGTTTTCTTTGTAGCTAAGGATCTTCGTCTTCCTTTCGTCTCCAAGGTGCTGATAAAGGTGTATTGGTGTGGCTGTGGTGAGGAGACTGGCTGCACAGGTGACAGTTCACAGCCAGACAAAATCACCCTGCCATCACCTAGTTACCAGGTAGCAGGGATGGGAAAGCAGGCACAGGAGGCTCACTGACATCATACAACACCTGTCGGTCTCACTATTCGCTGCTGCTGCTATTAGCAGCTACACTGACACCTTTTTGGTCTTTCACAATTGAAAATGTTCCTTGAAAAGAAAAAACTCGCACGTGAATGAATTCAGTTCACTCATTCGACTTTCATCGTTAAAATCCCATTTTTAATTTATGCTCCTCTAGTCTCTGGTCAGTTATTTGAGTTGAAACCCAAATATTGTAAGAAAACAAACAACTCTGATCTATTCTCTTGATTGGCTGCTCTCACCTGACTGCTGCCCTATCTCACACTATAACTGCGGATGTCACGTCATAATAGCTCACTAATTAGTAGAGTATTCAGCTGAAAACAAACAACCAAAGATTAAAGTTTGTTTCTTAGTTTGGTAATTAGTATTGAAACTAATTTTGCCATCTCTCAAATTCTTCTCTTTCCTTATCCTTTCTTCTTTTGTGCCGATTAACCAGAAAATTTTAACGATAAAAACAAATTTGTTCAAATTGCATTAAATTTGAAATATCAACTGATTCACAAACCGAGTGAATTTTGGAAAACACAGATTTAAATTATTAAATATTCAGCAAATAAAAAGGATACAAAGTAAGTAGAATGAATGATGCCTCCAGTCAAAGACTGAATCACATCAAGTTTGTCCCTTAGACCCTCATTATCTCAGTGTTTTCTTCATCACATTACACAAAATTATCAGTTTTCTCCTGTATTCTCCACTGTCAGCAACAGCCTAAGTTCCAGACAAAGTTCGCTAACAACCAAATGGTGCTCCTCCCTGGACATCGGAAGAATTTATGAGAGAAGTCAAAACTAGAAAACAGAGCTTCACTCAAACTACACTGGACCAGCTTGAGTGGCTCTGTTGTGAAGAGGGATCGCTCATATGTCGTGTGACACGTCGCAAGTCCTGTCTTCTTGTATATACCAGACTAGCAGATGTGGTCGTCTGTGCGTTCGGCCACAGACTCAGCGTGAACCATCCCGTGGTTCAGACAAGAGAACAACCTTCAAGAGGGTATTTCAGACTGATCCACATTAACTGGCACTGGCAACAAAAATTTAAAAAAGAGATGTATAAACAACAAGAAGAAAGAGGATGCAGCAGACATCACTGTGTAAGTTTCAGGTGTGTGCCAATTGTTGGCTGCTATGCAGACTTTTCACCGTATTTAGTGATAATAACAAAAGGTATCTCATATATAGAGTCACGGGCGGCATCAACGAGATCTATTTCCACTTCATCCACTGGTGCATGTTACCTGATACAAGAATCCCCCACCTGTTGAAATTAGAAAAATTTCCAACCGTGCAAAAGAAATCTTTCAGTTCTTGTTCCTCAACATCTCCCTCATCAAGCTTACGGTTTAATTACCTTTAAAGCTGAGTCCACACATGTGTGTGTGATATCTACCAGAAAACTATCAAACATCTTTACGATTCTATTTACTAGATCACCTGTCACATCCCAGCAGAAGGTATCTCTTCAAATCTGTTTATGCTGGAAACTTCGATCTTTAAAAAGAATAAGAACAGATGATATTTAAATTTCCAAAATCATTTTATTATTGGAAATGAAAAAGCAAGGGCAGATAACTAGCAATGTAAACAAAGGAGAGAATGAGAACGAAAGACTGTTGATGAATCAAGTTGATTTGTGCATCGAGGATTCTACCTACACAGCTAACATTACTTCACCTCTGACCTGACACACCTGTAATGAGTACCAAGCTATTTAATAGATTCTTTTTAAGTCAAATAAAAAACAAAATTAACCAATTAAAACATTATATTATATTTAAAAAATAGAATTTAAAAAGGTAAAATTATTTAAAGACATCCACATTTCTATAATCACCTTGTAGTGTATTTTAAAAAACCAATACTGATAACAAAACTAAACATCTAAGACATCGGTCAATGTTTACTGATAAAAAGATAGACACCAAACTCTCTCTCTCCATATCTGTCGTCTGTCTGTCTGTCTGTCTCTATTTCTCTCTACAAGTAAAAGAATCCACTTTTGAACTCACTTCTCCATTCCTTAAATACAAAAGGGGTCATTTATTTTGACCAAGAATTTGGCCAGAAAAGATTTTAGGGGGGGTGAATAACTGTCTCAATAAGTGACCGTTTGCCCAGCTCCCAAAGCCAGAATATTAATTTCCTAGCCCCCTAAAGATGCTAGTTGTCTGCTGTCTTGTTTGTAAAATAATCCCTACGTTCATTGTTTCTGAAGTGGAAAAATAAAGAGGAGAAAGGAGCAGAAGAGAACCTCCAAGCAAACTGGTTAAACCTGAAAGGGTTAAAAAAACAAATACATCAATAATCTCAGAACCAAATAAATGTATTTATGGCCTAATATTTCTACCTAACTCCCTGAAAGGTTATTCATTCTGGTTTGTTATTATTGTTTTAACTAAAAGGGGGAATCACTTTCCTTCCATTATTCATAAACCTTCCGTTCTATTTATTAGAAAAAATAATTCGACATCGTTGTAGCGATCGACTCTCTCTGAACGGGATGAGGCTTTGATTTTATACATAGAGAGAAATAACTTTTGGAAAACTCTAGGAAGAATCTCATCACTGAACAGAGTGGGTAACAGACAAATCTCTGCCAGTAAGATAACCAAACTAATCTGGGAACTCCGAGAAGCTGCTTTAGCAACAAACTAACATAGATTATTTGTTAAAAATATTTGAAAGTTTTCAAAATATAAACTCTACCCATGATATGCTAGATGGTTGAACTGCTCTTATTCTTCAATATTTTCTCATAAAACAGCATCAGGTATCTTCTCATTTAAATATTAGACGTTGGCTCATGGAAACTGAAAGAAAGTCCAGTCCATGGATCATTAGCTCATTCCCACAATGCATCATTACAAAAGGTGAATTCCTTCACAGCTTCAGCAGAAATCACCGGAAGATCAATTATTGTAAGTCCAACCAAACCTTTTGACACAAATCTTGACAACAGAATTATGAGAAGAATAAGAGAATTGAGTTCCTTGATGACCACTTACCACAGATCTCACTAATTAGCCCCTTGTAACAATTTATAATTTCTTGTCTGCCACTTCTGACGGGTTATGGGTATTTAAGGAATCTTTTAAAAAACTGTCATGCAGAAAAGAATCAGCTGATTACCAGCTGAGAGGGGATATAATTTCAAGTTGAATGTCCAGTGATTAAACGGACTTCTTGATGGCTATACAATAGCAAACCTTTCATGTGGTCAAACTTCTTAGCCATATTCTACTGGAGCCAAGCAGTAGGGGCTACTGCTTTAGTATTTCATTCTTTCGTAAATATCAATGTACCATTAATTACTTCTATTACTCCGTGATTTACATATTCATCTATGATTACAGCCTCAAAGTGAGTTACCTGGGTCGGGAGATGAGTTTTATAAATGATTCCTGAAGCACACATCCAGTAACTCACCTGTTTATGGCTGAATGCATGACAGCCACGTACTAACATTCTTCAGTTATCTGCCCTTGCCCAATGGACTGCTGTCCATCAAATCAACAGTGAACATTGACAATCCCTTTCAGCTCTCAGCATCCCCCATTGTACTGTACAGCGGCATAAAAAACTTTAGTGTCCTAGATGTGTTCAACAGAATCCATTTGGTTGATGGATACGACTGTTATGTATATTGGAGTGGATCATTGTAACACTTGATATATTCCTTCTCTAGTTTATACCATCTGTACTCACTGGTCTGGAAAATTTCACCTGGTGTGTTTGCAGCCAACTGTCATTTCAGATGATGAAGCAGATCTCCACATATAATGTAATTATTACTCAGTGTCTAATTCTAAATGGCCAAATAGTGGAAACTAACTTATTAAATATAATTTTGAAAAATTCATTTGCTGCAAATAATTTACTGAGTGGAAACAGAGGCCCAGTGGTTTGGTACTGGACTGCTAATGTGGAAGGCTTGATTTTGAATCCTAGTAAGAAGTCCCTAGTATCTTTATTTCTTCTCTTCTCAAACATGTGGTTGTACATACATACATCAGAAAATGAAGAGTTCTAGAAAGAACAGACTGCACATTAATACCTATCCATGGATCACAGGCGAGGGTGTGAATGCTTCAGCACAAGCCATCACCAGTATACAAGTCATGCATGAGTTATGTCATTGTAAAACACCTTCGTTGGTGATGGACATCAAAATTATCACTGTTCAATGCTTTCAACAGCAGCAGCCGATAGTGAGACCAACAGGTGCTGTGAGTGGTCAGTGTGCATCCTGAACTAGTTTTCACATCCCTACCAGCAGGTGAATACATAATGATAGGATGTTCAATTTGTCTGTAAACCTTTATCTATCCAATATGCTGATGCACCCAGTCTGCTCAGCAAAGTTATGATGGTTCATCTCCTTCAGGAACTTTGAGCTGAAGGCAGCACATGGACAGTTAAGTACAAAGGAAACTAAATTAGATATATTTTCTCTCAGGTAAGGATAGCACCATAGCTCTCTTCTGTCAAAAACGTAAATCAACCTTGTGATTCTGAACGGGTCTTCTTGACATCACTACTTATCCTACTTTCATTTGAATAGCTCAAAAACAGCAGGTGGCGCTACTGTTCTTCTATTTGTGCAAAAATATTTCTCTCTTTAAATGTATCTGATTATAATTACTAATTTTAGCATTGAAAACAAACGATGGTAAAGAATGTAGACACCTTTATTCCGTTAACACTTTTAAAGCTAAGTTTAAATCAAAAGGATATCTTAGATGAACAAAGTCCAGAGAAGAATTTTACAAATGTTGATTCCTGTGTCCTACATCTTTATGAAACACCTGCTGTTTATGATTCAATGGCTGTTTTCTGTAAAGATTTAACTTACCAAACATAAAAGAAATATCTGTGGACTGATTTGTACTCCATACACCATTATCTACTTCACTGGAATTTGAAATTACAACTTTATCTATATTATTACTCTGTGCATCACAGTAGACAGGAATCCACCACACTTTTTATTTATTACGTTGGTCTGGAACGATCCCATCACCATTTAGAGGGAACAGATTGTTTTTCAGGTAAGCTATCATTATATCGACAGCCATCTATGGGAGTTGGGTGCCAGGCCTTATGCTGTTTATTGGCTATAAACCAGATGTATTTCCCACTATTAGAATACCAGCTGCTGGCCTGGTCTGAAGGAACGGTTAATGGCTGGCTTTTGATTTGGGTTGTTCGTCTGTTTAGTTAGCTGGTATAAAAATGAGTAAACAGATGATCTTCTTCATGCCAGTTCCTCCTAATATGAACCTTTTAATAATATTACAGTATTCAGATATTTAATAATAATAAATTTTGGCTTCAGTTAATATTTTAAAATTGAGCGAAGTAAGTTTTGGTGTAAAATATCAAAAGTCAACCAGGAATCAGATGCTGTTTGATAGGAATTATAAAAGATGGATTCTTTGAAAGTATACATACACCTGACCACTGTTAACTTGATTTTAAAATATCAAATATTAATATAAATAGTGAATTTGTGAGCTTTGAAAAATTACTTATTCAATGGCAGGCTGATTGATACTAATTTTGAGACCTCTGCCTACTTTAGAGCTGCTTGATTCCATATCAGTTCACCAACCTCCTCCAGCATCACCATTTCCTTTACTCCAAAGATCACGTTCTACAGTACCAGACCATGTTCCATTTTCCAATTGTAAGTCCGACTATTTCAGTAAAAATGACGACATGAACCTGAGGGGAATCAATCATCGAAGTTTCCAAACTGTTTTGGCTGCACAGAGAAATATTGAGAAACTTAATGAAGCTGTGCTACTGGCATTTATCACAATAATTTACCTACGTGGTACTTTGAAAAACTGACTTTCCAAAAAGATTCCTTCCATTGTCCCTCAGAATAATTTCTATGATAGTATCTCCATTACTCTCCACTGCAAAAGTATAAAATTAATGAATTTATTTGTTGATTTTGTTTGTAACCACGGTGAAGTTATCTTTGTCTTTAAATTTTAATATAATGGTGAACTAGCATATATCTTCATCAATTGTTTGTTGTTTATAGATATTAACCAGTCCAAAGATGATTGGTAAAAATACTGTAACATTGTCCACAGTAGGAGATGGAGGAGATGTTAACATGACAGTTTTTTAGAAAACTCTTTAAAACAAATGTTCGTAAATCAATCGATATTCATTTATTGATGGACAAACTGATCATGACAGAGAGGCTGCATAAAAAAATCAATTTGTAGGGTTCATATGTGAAAGATTTAAGACCCAAAACTATAAATGTAAATTACAGGGGATCTCACCGATTAGACATACAGATGGGTAAGTAATGGCAGCTGCCATCTGTCTACTGGGATGAAGAGAAGAGGAAATCATGGGGAATATTTTGGAGGAAAAAGAAGAAAAATAAATGTAGGAGAATCGATTAAGAAGATTTCAGGGAAGGTTTTCAGATAGGAAAGGGAGAGTGGTTTTCCTGTCACTAAGCAGGAGATCTCACACAGAAATGACCACTTTTCCAACAAAGAAAGAAACCCATTTGTCATATCGTTGAACACAGCACAGTTCTTCACATCCGAAGTAGGATGACCAGGAGCCCAGTTGGTCTGTTCTGTGGCTGTGCCGTCCATCCATAACCAGTTTCCTGTCTTTGAGGTGCAGCCAATCCACACTCCCCCTATAAACAACAGAAATAAGGGCGACATTGACAAGGACACTAAGATAAAACTGGACCAAAAGATGGCAGAGTCATGTGATTAATATGGAAATTAGCTGATGACATTTGCCCTTAATCAGACTATCTACTGATTGATGGGCTCTGTTATATGTTAAAGGTCAGAGGAACAGGAAGTTTATTTTATGTCCAGTGTCTCTGCCAGTTAATGAAATCAGGAATAAAAACATTAAACAAAAACAAAGGGTTTATCTATCATCTGTTTAATGTCTGTGTCCAACCAGGGAAGGAATCTGTTTGTGGTTTGTAAGAGAAGAAGAAGACATTTTTACTGGTTAATCTTGTGGTGGGAGGGCAAATGTAAAAATATTGGAACAAAATCATCCCTCACTCACATGAACAAAAAACCTTTCTGCAGATGTGGGACAGCATTTCTCTCTTCTGTTTGGTGATGGGGGACATCAGGACAGCTCCATCTCCCTCACATTTCTTGACTGCTGATGACCAGTTCAGCCTCTCCCTGTACACCTTATACCAGATGCCCACTGTCCTGTTAAAGGTGTAGCCCTTACTGGTGAAATCTCTCCCTGCCACTGACAAAATTAATGAGAGGTTATTCCACAGAGGAGTGGAAGAGAAATATTAAATAACAATGACTTATACAGATCAGTTGTTTCTGAAAGGAGTCAGATGGATTCTATTGTATTAGAAACAAGGGACCAAATAGTAAATAGGGGTGGTTCACCCTCATGCAACAGCACATAAACAGAGTGGACATTCACATACAGATAAGAACAGAGCAACAACAGAGGCTGACTAACATTTGAGATGAGTATCAGATTTTAATCTGAATGATGATAACAGGTATTTGTTAATCTGTGGAATGGCCACCTGGAAGGTTGTGGACTCTACTCTATAATAAGCAGCTTTTTTCTGCCTCTTGGTGGCCCAGATCAGACTGAGAGACAGGTGAGATAATATGGAGCCTCTGTCCACTGAAGCCTGACTGAACTGTCAGCTGAATGAAGCTGTCACCTTTGAGGTCAGTCTTCTGTGTAAGGTCCTGGTTCATTCCTGTTGAATTGTGTTGTTCTGGTTCCTTGTTATACATCTGTTTTCAAACTTCAGAAGAAGGAAACCATCTCCTAAGTTTCTGATTTCTTTTTATTTTCTCTTGATTAATGTTAAAGAGCCGTCAAATCCCTGCCATCTCTGGAAATACCTGAACTTGATGATGGAAAAGCTTCCAGGCAAAGAGAAAGAGAAGTACGTTCATCAGTAGAAAACAGACTGAGGGGCTGTAAAATACCTGTGGAATAATCTTCTGAAATGTGGAGTTTATCAGAGGAATGTGTTCTTGTGTTAATGTAACTGGGTGCTGTGAGGTCAGCAAGATTTCTGTTAATTTTCTCCTCATCAACAAAAACTGAATTCAATCTATGGAGAGTAGCTAAGCATCAGTTCTACATTCTGTTTTCTCAATTTAAAAACGAAGGGAGTTATCTCCCATGGACAAACATTGAACATCAAACAACATTTAAGTGTTAACTGGAAATATTATTATTATTATTATTATATCAAGATACCTTTACTACACTATTGTTTAATTCCTCATCAGCTGGTACTTGGCTTGAGAAAACAAAACATTAATGTTCCTCCTCAGGAAGAATTCCTGATTGTGTCCAGTAGATATTTATTCCTAATTATATCAATGTGGCCCCTATGAACGAGAGATTTACTGAGCAGAAATATTCCTGCTAGAACTGTCTGTGGAAGAGGTTGATATTTTTATTTACACATTGAGAAGTTTACTAAGTTACCATCGATAGTAGATACCAAAGTGAGGTTTAGTTCAAATAGTTTGTGGTCTGTGGAACAAAGGGCAGAGTTTGCAGTTGTATCCTCCCTGTTGACCAAAGAGAAATAGGAGGTCACAGAACGAACAGAACTGTATTCCTCTGCGCTACCCCAGGGGTTCATCTAGCGATGGAGGGATACATTGGAATCTAAATTGAATAAACATTAATTGCTAGGTAAGATCATGAGGTAAAGTATACAGTAATTATTCTTCACTAAGTTAATTAGTGACATAAGACATCCTTTAACCCTTTTGTGTGTAGCTGTAAGGGAAACATTTTTGGTGATTTGTTACAGAATTTCTGGTGACTTAAAATTGTCTCCACAATTCTGATGATGTGGCCTTTGCCTTAAGCATGGACAGAGTAGCTCCCTGTGTAAAGTCTTTCTTTTAGCCCCTTTTGTACTATACAGTTTACTTACGCTATCAGCTTTCAGTTTATTGTTGTTGTGCTCCTTAGCTGTGGTTTATGTGGACGGTGCCATTAGTTCAATGACTTCGTTATTGATTTCAATTCAGTAAATCTATTCCAGATAAATCATCAAGCTGGTGAAATCTTCTGGATCTACTTTTAGTCCTGTATCTATACTTCATTCTCCATCTACAGTTATATATACATACATGTAAATACCATGATTTGGGAATAGCCAGGTTAATGTCTACCTACCTTCATCGGATGTTGTCATTTCGTTTTTGTTCAGTATGGGATTTGTCGGAATGTTCTCTGCAGGTGAGAGGTCACACGTCCGTGGATTATGGTCAGACATAACCAAGAAACATTGGTCGGTCAATCGCCTGATCTCGCACTTCTTCGGACTCAAATTCTGCTCGTTGTCTGCGGGCTTCATCTCATTTCTTAGTCTCTCTGCAGACTGTTTCTCCGATGCTTGTGCTCTGCCGTACATCAAGAGAACAGCAACTAAATATGTGAATATCATCTTTGAATTGTCGTAATCGGCTTTAGATTCTAAGTGATGATGAGAGGCGTTGAGTCGTCCTCTGCTTCAGTCTCCTCCAACAGGTATCAGCGCAGTTTCTTCTGTGAAGAACTTCTGCACACAGCGCAGTGGAGTTAAATTGTGTGTTTACCCTGGACACGGCCCTGGTGATTCCTATATTTGGAGAACGAAGTTGTGACGGGGAATCATTTTGTTTTCATATTGGCTTAAAGGTGATGAAATCTGTCTCTCATTTCCATTTAGTGATGAATATTCATCATTAATTAATTATTTATTTACTGAAAATGTGGACAATGATATTGGGGTGATTAGTAATAGAAGATATTCGTTGATTTCTATGCATCTCAGTTTTCTAGCTGACACTAGAAATGTGGTCACGTTTACTGTTAATAAGAGGACTGGAGCAGGTTTATTTTCCCAGAAAGTCTTTAGTATTTCATCCATCTCTGTCTGCAGGTCTGTCATTAAACGATGAAATGCTAAGGAAAACAACTGACTCCGCTCTATGGTGATCAACCAGCAGATAGGAGTAAAGATTAATTTGTCTCCACTAAAACTTGTCAATTTAGTTGATTCTTCTTATTGAGCCAAAAATGTTGCTTTTGTAACTGAGAACCCGTGTGGCTACTTTCCTTCATCTTATTGATCTTCCTTCACTCCAGTCTGCCCACAAGCAAGTACTTGTTTTCCTATCATGTCGTCTCATTGATATTTCATTAACTGCTTATTGATCACCAATCGTTTAGTATGCGAACCTGTTTACAGATCCAGGGAGACTGGACTGGCTGTGACAGAGTAAAATAGAATGAGCTTTCAGTTTTATGTTGATGTCTGTTA